>VUQH01004026.1:11878-35691 GCA_015106775.1 Etroplus canarensis | reverse complement strand
ATGGATCGGTTGCATGTATCAACATTTTTCCGCGGACTGGGTGGACACGGCGGCGGGGGGGGGTCTCAATGTGGTGAAGCAGTTTTGTAGGTTTCATTGCTTTATTAGCCATTTGGTCACAGCGGGTGAGGAGCATGTGTATCACCTGTTGTAATGAACCTGTAACTTAGTAAGAATCTTTGTATTTTCTTTTAAATGCAGCTTTCTTTTTGCTGGCGGTCCGTGACCCTTCTGCTGTCCCATTGTTTGCTCGTTCCTTCCCGAAAAAGCTCTTCAGTGAATTTTATTTTCAAGGGTTAACTTGTGTCGCTGATGTGTGAAACGATGTTCCAGAGTCAAGTGTGGTTAGTGAGGCGAGGGCGGAAACAGTTGTTTTTCAAAATAAGATCCGGAAGAAGAAAGAAAAATAACATTTTAACCACGACATTTTTTCTTTGCGGCCCGGTTCCAAATGGTACACGGACCGGCGGTTGGGGACTCCGACCAAGGCCCTTCTTCCCCGATTGCTCAGTTTAGACAGCCGGCCAGCTCTAGGGACAGTCCTGGTGGTTCCAAATTTCTTCCATTTACGGATGATGGAGGCCACTGTGCTCATTGAGACCTTCAAAGCAACAGAAATTTTTCCTGTACCCTTCCCCAGATTTGTGCCTCGAAACAATGATGTCTTGGAGACCTACAGACAGTTCCTTTGACTTCATGCTTGATTCGTGCTCTGACATGCACTTTCAGCTGTCGGACCTTTTATATACAGGTTTGTGCCTTTCCAAATCATGTCTAATCAACTGAATTCACCACAGGTGGACTCCAGTTAAGCTGTAGCAACATCTCAAGGATGATCAGTGGAAACAGGATGTACCTGAGCTCAATTTTGAGCTTGATAGCAAAGGCTATGAATACTTACATACATGTGATTTCTTGATTTATTATTTTTAATACATTTGCAAACATTTCAAAAAAACATTTTTTCACATGGTCATTATGGGGTGTTGTGTTTTGAATTTTGAGGGAAAGAATGCATTTATTCCATTGAGGAATAAGGCTGTAACACAACACAATGTGGAAAAAGTGAAGCGCTGTGAATACTTTTCGGATGCACTGTATAAACTTAAATGCTTATTGGATTTAAGCGTAGAAGGGGATGTTCATTTGTGTAATGATGGAGGATGTGGCCTTAGGAGATCAACGCCCTATATCAGGTGTGCACAGTTATTAGGCAGCTTCTTTTCCTCAGGCAAAATGGGCCAGAAAAGAGATCTCTGAAAAGTCAAAAACTATAAAACATCTTTTAGAGGGATGCAGCACTCTTAGAATATATTAGGGACCACATTTTGTTGCAAATGCCCAAAAGGGTCACAAGAAACGTGTTGAGAGAAAAAGTAGCAAATTAACTGCCAAAGAGTTGAGAAGAATCAAACGTACTCATTATCCTCCAGTGTTGTCATATCCCAGAACTGCAACCTACCTGGAGTGTCCTGAAGTACAAGGTGTTCAGTGCTTAGAGACATGGACATGGTAAGAAAGGCTGAAACCTGACCCTCACTGAACAAGACATATAAGTTGAAATGCCAAGACTGGCCCAAGAAATATCTAAAGACAGATTTTCCAAAGGTTTTATGGACTGATGAGATGAGAGTGATTCTTGATGTACCAGATTGTTGGCCCGTGGCTGGATCAGCAATGAGCACAGAGCTCCATTCTGACTCAGATGCCAGTAAGGTGGAGGTGGGGGTACTGGTATGGGCTGGAATTGTTAAAGATGAGCTTGTCGGACCTTTTTGGGTTGAAGATCAACTCAAACTCAACTTCCAAACCTACTGCCAGATTCTAGCAAACAGACACTCTCTTCACGCAGTGGTACAGGAAAAAGTCTGCATCTTTCAAAAAGACCATGATTTTTATGCAGGACAATGCTCCATCTCATGAATCAAAATACTCCACTGCATGGCTAGCCAGTAAAGACCTTACAGATGAAAGAATAAGGACATGGCCCCCTTCCACACCTGACTTAAACCCTATTGAGAACTTGTGGGCCCTTCTTAAATGTGAGCTGTACAGTGAAGGAAAACAGTACACCTCTCTAAACATTGTCTAGGAGGCTGTGGCTTCTGCTGCACAAAAAGTTGATGGTCAAGAGATCAAGAAGCTGTCAGACTCCATGGATGGAAGACTTTTGAGTGTTATTGAAAAGAAGGGTCGCTATATTAGTCAGTTTCACTTCCTTAAATAATCATTGTTGAGGTTTATTAACGTTTTGGATTGACCAAGAGCACTATTGTTAAATGATAAAACTAATTCTAAAAAATGCAACTTGCCTAAGAATTGTCTACACAGTATGTATTCACTTGCGGTTGGTTGAAACAAAACTATGTACAAAGTGCATAATATGCCTTAGAAGATAATCACAGTGAAGAAAAAAAAATCATTCTGCTTGTTCATAGGCATTAAGTAAAAATTCTTGCAAGTCTCAGCAAAGGGTGTATTATAATTGCTTGAACCATTTTTAAATATATGCAACTATGTACATGTTGTTATATTGTGTCAATGATAGATATGTAATTTTAAGTTTGTATTTACTTCATTTAGAAAGCAACAGCCATCCCATCCAAGAAAGCAGAGTACTTTGATGCCTCTGAGCCAGTCCAAAACAGAGTCTACAAGTCCTTGAAGGTCTGGTCTATGTTAGCAGACTTGGAGGAAAGTCTTGGCACTTTCCAGGTATGTTTAATACATTCTGTGAACCTCAGCATTTGTATGATTTGATACACACACACATAATGAAAGATACACTCATATAGTTGTTACAGTCTTTTGTGAGGTGTTGATGTTAACCAAAGCATTCTGTTTCTTCCCAGTCTACAAAAGCAGTGTATGACCGCATTATTGATCTCCGCATCGCCACTCCACAGATCATCATCAACTATGCTATGTTTCTTGAAGAACACAACTACTTTGAGGAAAGCTTTAAAGTAATAATGTGCAACTAATTAACTAAACCACCATTTGTTTTCAAAATATCATCTTTCTCTGCTGGCTATAGTACACTTTTTAACGTCTTTATTATTTTTTAGGCATATGAGCGTGGTATTGCTCTCTTCAGGTGGCCAAATGTTTATGACATTTGGAACACTTACCTCACCAAGTTCATTGATCGTTATGGGGGCAAGAAGTTGGAGAGAGCCAGAGATTTATTTGAACAAGCCCTGGATGGCTGCCCTGCCAAGTTTGCCAAGAGTAAGTAGCTTTGCTTGAATTACAATGGCAGCTACAGTATTTACCATTTTTGTTTTTTTTCCATTTATGAAATGTACTGAACCATGATGACTTGTTTTTCAGCTATCTATCTGTTGTATGCCAAGTTGGAGGAAGAGTATGGATTGGCACGACATGCCATGGCTGTTTATGAAAGAGCAACACAGGCAGTAGAAACTGAAGAGAGACATCACATGTTTAATATCTACATAAAGAGAGCAGCTGAAATTTATGGAGTTACATATACCAGAGCAATTTACCAGAAAGCTATTGAGGTACAGTAGCATTTTCCTCTCTTAAAAATACCCACATTATCCTATTTTATAGTTATTCAAATTTTGATCCATCATAATTACAGACTCCACAATAAAGTTATGCTATGACGCAGTTTACTGTTAGTTTTCCAGGATTTTTCTTCCTGACCTAAAACGAGACTCGCCCAAATTCATTTTTTGGAATACTGTAAATATTACAAAGGTCATACTGTATTTAGAGATGTACAGATATAGGATTTCTTGGTAAAAAAATAACCAATAAATATTTGTGTGTTTAACCAAAATTGATAAGATAATCAATATTAATTAGAGAAGGAAATTATATTTTAAGGCATACATTATTTTGCAAATACAAAGTTATTTATAATAGAAAGTGCCATTTTTTATATTGGCAAACAGTGTTAGATCTTATGCCTATAATTTTAAAAGACTAGCTTTATGTATTCCTGGACTAAATAATAGTTACCTTAAACTACTGAATAAAGTTGCTCTATGACATAAGACCTGTCATCAGTCATATGCTGATAATCTTTTGACCACCAGTAAAGTTATACCAATTATATCCCTAGTTTTGTGAAATGATTCTATGCACTCTTTATATTCAAATATAAAATGTACATATTTACCATTTGTATTTATCCAGGTTCTTCCCGATGAGCATGCAAGGGACATGTGCTTGCGATTTGCTGACATGGAGAGTAAACTTGGTGAGATTGATCGAGCAAGAGCAATCTACTCCTACTGCTCCCAGATCTGTGACCCAAGGGTGAGAGAATCAGCCCCTTCTAGCAATTATTTATAAATATGCTTCAAATCTGTGTTTATATTTTACATTCCATCTTGTATGTTTACTTAATCTTTCAGGTGACCGCTAATTTCTGGCAAACCTGGAAAGAATTTGAGATTCGTCATGGAAATGAAGACACCATTAGAGAAATGTTGAGGATTAAACGAAGTGTCCAGGCAACATATAACACTCAGGTCAACTTTATGTCCTCTCAGATGCTGAAGGCCACAACAAGCTCCACAGGCACTGGTAAAAGAAAAAAAAGAAAACCTGGACTAAATTAAAAATGACTGCCATTTTGAGCTAGTAATGTGAATTCCCTACAGGACATAATTGGGGTATTTGGGGAATTTTAAATGTTATATTGATACAGTTGCAATAGTCTATATTTTCCACAAATCTTGAAGGAACATCCTAGATCTACAAATGAATTAACGTAGTGATTTTTTTTTAACCCAATGTTTCTGCATTTGTCCAACCATGTTTTTTCTGGTGTCCAGTGTCAGATCTTGCTCCAGGCCAGATGGGACTTGATGATA
Source organism: Etroplus canarensis (assembly GCA_015106775.1). Classification (NCBI taxonomy): domain Eukaryota; kingdom Metazoa; phylum Chordata; class Actinopteri; order Cichliformes; family Cichlidae; genus Etroplus; species Etroplus canarensis. Next base: position 30,841 of record VUQH01004026.1, on the reverse strand, counting down.
TGAAAATGTTGGAACAGAAAGCACAACAGCTTGCTGCAGAAGCCGAGCAGGACAAGCCAAAGCCTAAAGAGAAGATCCTCTTTGTCAGGTTTGTGCTCAATCATTATTTCAGATATGGATAATTATGTTTTTTAATTGAGCAAAACTGCATCTTCCAAAGGAAACTTGGACACATAAATCCTTTTCACTTTATTCACTTATGCGTAGGAGTGACACTTCTCGCAGTGAGTTGGCAGAACTTTCCAAACAAGCCAATCCAGATGAAATAGACATTGATGATGATGAGGATGAAGATGATGAAGACCATGGACCGGATGGTGAGTGACAGTCATTATAACGTTTTAAACATTTGCATAGAGATATTTTGATCATGAATTTTTTTTCCTCTTGGCTTTACAGAGGTGCAGCTTGAACAGAAGAGTGTCCCTACAGCTGTTTTTGGAGGGCTTAAAGATGACTGAACATTAATTCACTCAGACTTGCAGTTCTGAGTTCTGATTGCTCTTGCGGTCACTTGGATGTTTCATTCATAAATGTTCAGTTTTAGTCACTTGTACTTAATAGTTTGACAATTGTGGACAAAGAAATGGCAGCAGTTGGGCTTCTGTTTCTTTGCCTTATGTTTTTTTGTAATTTTGTATTCAGTGATGTATTAGCATTGGCCACATGGTGTCAGTCTTTCTCAAGTTTGAGACTCAAGATAATTTATGAAGTTGTAGGTGTGTGTTATGAAATGGTAATTTGTGGTAACATGATGACTAACTGAAGCCTGATGTACTTTGACTTGATTTTTTGCTTTACTAAATTTAAGAAATAAACATCAAAAACACTTGTTAATATGATAAATGCAAAAATCTTTCTCTAACAGGAAGCTCTGCCCTAGAAAACATGGGGGAGGAGCATATTTTCTTCAGCAGGGAGCACTTATTTGAAAGTGGAGCTGAGCATTCAAGCCTTGCATTGTTGGCTTGGGTCACAAATATGCAGGTGTCTTGTAATGCCCCAGGTTTCTGCAAAATTTCATAACTTATAGACTAACTTATAATCACTGTCCAAATAGTCATGCTGTAGTTGTACATAAAGACTTTGAACAGTTTCTACAACTCATATGAGAGCTTTATATGATTTCAACAAACAAGTGAATGCTGATTTTGTAAGGGTGCCTGATTCCTGTGTTAAGCATTAATTCTAGGATTTCTGGGCCAAATTATTTTTTGTAGGTAATCTGTAAAAATGTAACTGTTGTGGAGGGTCTACTTGTGACCTATCCATTTTGCCATTGCCCCACTTGAATACCTTGACAGTGTTCGTGAGTTATGCACCAACAGTTCTGGCTGTCACAAAGTGGTTTCTAAATGCCTAAAACTGCTTTTGTAATAAAAGTGATTGCTGCTTTAAAATTGCAGTGAGATTTGTCTGACTGGAAAGACAGTTACTTTTCAAAGTAATATTTACTTGAAAAAGGAGTTAAACATTCAAGCCTCAAGTTGTTACATTTGCTGTCATTGGCCTTTCAGAATTCTTGTTGAAATTTTCAGAAGTGACCAGAGACAGAACTGTCCTGCAACAATGTACATGCAAACCATGATGCTGGAGGAATTACTTTGATAATTAAAATTGTAAATGTGCTTAAGTGTTTGATAGAAAATGTCTTATGTTTTCATTTGCTGCCACCCCATTCAGAGTTAAAACAGATGGAGCTGGGGAAAAGTTTCTGACTGGGAATTATTGTTTCTTTTATAATTAGATTAAAATAGCTGAGAGGTAATCCTCTTACAAAGTTACTGCAGTGGAGAACTTGAAGGGCTCTGGAAACTTTGAACATCATGTGACAAAGTGCTCTTAGATTTGTTTTGCAGGATGGATGGTGCAGCAGAAAACATGGCTTTAAAAACAAATGGAAAGAAAATCCCTTGAGTCTCATTATTATAAGCATCCAACAAAATCAATTTCCAAAATTAATTTTTCAATAATTATTTACAAAGAATACCAATATGTTTACAATGTCCCTTGTGTTTTGTGTGTCAGTTGCTTTAAAGGTAATAAGATAAACATGACCACACAGTATCTGCAGGTGTTTTACACTGCTGCAGCTCTTTGTAAGGCAACAACTCAATGATTTATTGAGAGGTTAATATGAGCTGATACAGCAGAGCTCTAATTATTTTTTTATTTTAATATAGCTTCCATTACTCTTGAATGTTGATGGGCAATTAAGGAGAACAAATAAAGGAATAAACATGTCTTCTAATGTAAGCTGCTTCAAATGTAATGGTCACATTGGTTTCTGAATGCATAATAAATAGACCTACAGTACTTTGCAAAAGTCTTAGGCTACCCCTTATATTATTATATTTTGCTTCCATGGAGCCAGGCTTGTTTTTAAAGCGTTTTTGAGAAACAGATCTCCAGACTTACTGACGCTCTTACAAATCATTTTTGGACTTTTTCTCTCATTTTTAAAGGATTTTTTGTTCATTAAGCCACTTAAGACTGGCCTATGAATGGTATCTGAAAGTTATGTCCATAAGAAATAGGACAAAATCAAGCAAAGACTTGACACAGGACCTAAGAGATGGATCAGTTAATCCATCTGCTGTTTGTCAAAGCCTAATCAGAAATGGTGTCAATGGAAAGGTGGCTGTCAAGCAGCCATTCTTATGGAAGAGAACTAGCAAGAAAAGTTTAAGTATGCCAAACTGCACAAGAACTGGACTGAAAGTCATTGACAGTAGGTCTTTTGGATTAATGAATCTAAACTTGAAATATTTAGTTTAATTATCAGCAATATGCATGGAGGTGGTCGTGATACAACAGTGTGTGTCTGCAGCCATCTGTACAGCATGGTGGAGGCTCTGTCTGGTTTGGCGCTGCATTTCAGCCAGTGGTGTTGGGGATCTTGTCAAAGTTGATGGAATTATTGAAAAAAAATAAGGTCAGATTTTGATCTACCACACCATACCATCTGGAAAATGTCTGACAAGGGCCTCAATTCTCGGCATGATAATGATCTCAAACACAGTGACAATGCAGTAAAAGCCTACTTGGATAGAAAAAACACACAATGGCACAATATCAATCAAGGACTGACTTCCCCAGAGCCCAGACCTCAATATTACCAAAGTGGTGTGGGATCATCTTGACAGAGAACAGAACAAAGGGCATCCAACATCCAAAGAAGAGCTTTGGAATGTCCTTCATAAAGCCTGGACAACTATTCCTGAAGGCTGCTTTAAGAAATGACAAGACAAGGCCCTGTGGAAGCATAAGGGAGACCATATCAAGTACTGGGGAATCATGCTAAGTCTGTTTTTGCCTCATTCACTGTATTTCTATTTATTTTTTACACATTTCAGTAAATCATTGCACCCGTTTCCCTATTTCCTAGCAAAATATACATAAATGATGGGTGGCTCAAGACGCTTGTATAGTTCAAAGCATGTTTGTAAAACAAAAAAAGATAATGCCTTTTTACAGCAAAAAGTCCTGAACGGCGTGTTTTATTGTCTCTCTCTCCCTCTCTGTCTATAGAAGGCCAACAATCATAGTTTTCTAAATCTGGAAGTTTGCCCACTACATTGGTAGGATGGCATCCACCTGGCATTGTTTATGTTTGGTTAAAAGACAATTTCCTTATTGAAATTGTGACATAATCAACACATAGACGACAACACGGAAACATTAGGTCAGCCTTGGAGGTGGAAAGCAAGTCCACAGATGTATGCAGTAAATATTGGTTACATTTACACACATTATACGGGTCTACTTTGGTTATTTATCTCGGCTACATATCTGATGATAGTCGCTTTATTTCCTTTTACTGACTCTTATTTGACACTATTTTTCTAATACATACGTATACATTGTGATATTAAGGTATATGAATAACACATCGTGAGTTGTAGTAAATCTACCTGACGACGCTGTAATTTTCCAAGGTCGGCAGCAGCCGTTTGACTTTCCCAGTCAAAAGGTGCCCTCTCACACACTCCTGTGCCAGCAGATGCACCTGTAGCAGAAGGACCACACCTCTACCTGCTCCGGCGCCCGCTCGGAGGTCCCGCCTCCGCTGCTGAAGCTCGCGTTCTATTGGACTGTGGAGCGAGTGAGCGATGCCACTGTGGAGCACCTGGCAGTCAGTCATCTGCGGGGCTGAAGTAGAGCTGCGTACAGTGAAGCGACAACACGGCAATGCGGACGAAGAAGAAGGGCAAAAACGAGGGGAATAGTCCGGTTTGTAACAGTCGAGCGGGTCGGGGCTTCGCTTGGTCTTAAGGCAGAACTGAGCAGGGACTTCATCTTTGAAACCTCGAAGAAAGGGACCTTAGGTGGCTTTGGAAGCAGCCCCGGGGCGGATATTTCCCGACAAAACCCTGAACCACATCCGTATTCCCAGTCCCGGTCGTGTGGAATTGTCTGCTCCAAGAATGATCGCTTGAACATTTTATACTGTCTTGTATCCTTTTTTTTTTTTTGGGCCAGCACTTTCCCATTTTTTTACAGACTCGCTATGGTGGACTCCCCTACCATGAGGAAGACTTTTGTGGTCCCAGACATAAAACCTTTGGATTTGTATGACCGCACTAGATCAAAAATATGCGCAAGTGTCGGATGGCTGTTGTCAAAGTCCTACGGCAGCGCAGGTAGGTTTTCACTCCTAGGCCTGAGTGATATTCAGAGATGTTGCATTCAGACCGCCATCCGTTTGTTGTCCAGCAGTGTGTTTATATTCTGTTCGGCAGTGTAGCGAAAAACAATGAGCATGTAGAGGGACTGCAGTGTGTGTACTTCAGCGGGTTTTTTTCCAGCACAAAGAGGCCCCAAACGCACTGTGTGCATTTTTTGACACATGTCATTTGTTCTCACTCAATGGGTGGTCGCATGTTAGAGGTATGTGTGTCAGAGAAACGGCCTCCTCCTATAGGCCTTATCACGCTGGCCCATTTTGTCGCATTTCCAGCCGCCAGGCTTCAGACACAAACTGCAGGCTAGCTGCTGGGTATGTTTTTAATCCGGTTACACAGACGGGGCACACGGGGCGTGTGTTTTTCAGGATCCTTCCTCGCAGTGATGATGTCGGCCCTCGCTGCCCAGAGCGAACGCCGGCTTCTCCTACAGGCTGAAGCTCACTGTGGATCTAGACTGCATGTGGTGTCATGCTGTATTATCTGTGGTTTTCTGTCTGTATCCTTACTCAGCAAAATTCAAGAAGCGTTGGTGAGAAACCATCCGACCTCTTTAATGCATAGCACACCCCTGTGACATACTGAAAAATGAGTGCTGAGGCCTGTCATAAGAATTTGTGTCTTATGTTTCTTGAGGCAAGTCTTCAGCTTTGACCCTGATGTGATAACACGCTTCTTTGTTTCAGAGCACTAACTGGTGAAGATCAGACCTTACAAAGCACACATCAGATGAGCCTGGTTGAGAGAGGCTGGATTGTTTTAAAATGCTGATTTATTTTTACTCTACACATATTACTGTAATGTTGGGTATCATTTTTGTTTCCAAAGTAATCTTGGGTACTTTTACTAAAACAAAGAACACATGTTGTGATGTTCTGATATTGAATGTTTTAAATGCAGGCTTTACTAATTGCAGTGTGAAAATGGGTTTGAGGTGAACTTACTTTCTACTTTAGCTACATGACTTGTTTCACAATTCTAGGGACAGCCCAGGTTTAGTCTACAGCCTGTGTGCACTCTGTTAAGCACCTCAACCACGCCCTATGGTCAAAGTCACTCTATGCATACACATCAGACAAGCACTGTTGTGATGTGTAGGTTTTGTCTTTACTCAGTAGCCCTGCAGATGGTGTGTATGTATATTTTTGTCAAGTCAGGATGACATCATATTGTCCCTTACTAGAAGCATGGCTCATTAGAACAACAGATAGCCTGGTAGGAGGCAAACATGGTCATCAGCTTTTCGAGGTTTTTTATTCTAAAGATAACAATAAGTTAAGTTAATTTTCTAATTTCAGTCTCTCCAACTGAAAATAGAATTTCACTTGGTCATGTGGTAATGTATACATTTTGCCTCATATTCGGTTGGATTATTTAATTTGAAAGTAAGGTGTGTCCTTTAAAGGAGACCAACAGAGGCTTATTTAGAGGAAAAACTACTCTAAAAAGTCTCTAGTATAAAACAAATCTATCAGCAGTCATGATAATCTCCTTATGCTTGTTTCAAAGGTAGTAGTTCAGAATAAAGTTCCCTGCAAGATATTGTCATCTTTACTACAACCAAACCTATAGTGTCAAGTTAACCATCTCCAAAAACATTTTAAGCCAGCCATTTATTACAATGTTTGAGGAAAGCAGGTTAAAACGTAAGACTTGAGTCCCAGCGTAAAATAAACAATGCTAAGTTAATGCTGTCTGTCTTGGCTCAGGACACCCTTGCAAAAAAGGTTCTTGATCTACAATATAGAGCTGTCGCGATTATTTTCCTGTCTCTTTTGGCCAGGGAAATGCAGAACCATTTGTTTTTAATTATGAGCCATCTATAACTCCCCACTCTAGTAATAGAAAGCTCATGATTTTCATGCACTCAGCATGTAGCTTTCAGTATGCTCTGCCTGGTGACATTTGGTCATTAGTGCTTACCTGTTAACCTCCATCAGGTTACTAGTGACTTGTTCAGGGTTAGGGTTCTTCTTATATTTGCCCCTTTTATATAGGATTTTTTCCTATTTGGTACTTAAATGGATCTAATAATGATACGTTTTGGCCGTACAGTTCTTCTAAGATTTGAATGGTAAATATTTCCTAGTTTCTTAAATCTTGTTTAGAACATGGCTAAAATGCAGTCTAACCTTACTCTAAGACTTAGAGTAAGGTTAGATTGCCACTTAGAATCTTAAGTGGTTCCCTAAGCTGGGAACCTGGTGAATGTTGAAAAAAGTGCAATGCAAAATCTTATTTCTCCCATAGAGTATACTGGAGTTTTGCATTTTTTGTACACTGCGAGTCAAGCGCGTGGACACACTTGGCCATATGGCCAAGCATGTCCAAACTCTTGACTGGTAGTGTATATTTGTGAATGACACAGCAAACTGTGTTCACAGACCTCCATTTCTGAAAGGTTTCCTGAGCCCATGCAGTGATTTCCATGACAGAATTATGCCTGTTTGCAATGCAGTACTGCCTGAAGGCTCAAAGATCACAAACATCCGGTATTGGTTTTTGGCTGTGTTCCTTGCACACGGAGAGATCTCCAGATTCTCTGATTCTTTTGATGAAATCATGTACTGGAGATTATGGAAAACTCAATGTCTTTCCATTTTTACATTGAGGAACATATTTCTAACATTGCCTCACAATTTGTAAGCGCAGTTTCTGACAGATTGCTGAACCTCTGCCCATCTTTACTAATGAGAAACTCTCTCTAAGGTGCTTGTTTTATACCCGATCACATTACGGCCTGTTGCCAATTGACCTAATTAGTTTCAACATGTTCCTGAAACTGTTTCTTTTGTAGCACCACTTACTTTTCCAGCCTTACACTACCAGTCAGAAGTTTTGAAGCGTGTCCAAACTTTTGACTGGTAATGTATATATGCACACACACACACACACGTGTCTTATGATCTTTTCGTAATGATGTGACATAATTTATGTGTAATTTAATGAATTGTTTATCCTTGAAGTTGTCTTGAGAAGTGAGTTGACAGACCATTTGAGGGTGACTCAAGCTGGAATTGGACAAGAAACTCTTGATTTACCCGTTGAGGCTTAAGAGAAACTTGCTCTTATACACTCACAAGTTCCTGTCGGTAATATTCATGCATTTTGTTTTTCAATTTTCTTTCTACTCATTACTAATATGAGTTATGAGTGATTGTTATCTATTGCTAAATAACTTAAATGCCACTTAGAAAAACAGACTGTGCCCCAACTTAAATATCCTTTTGTTTTGGCCTTCAATCCCTTTTGAATCTTTTTTTTTTTTCTTAAAAGACAATCCAAACCACCTGGTACCTTACCCCTCTTTTACCTTTAATATTATGTTGCCTTTACTTTGCTTCAAAGTTGCTGGACCGTAATGAAATCCAGTTCAAGTGATTACTCATCCTCTTCCAATCATTGCAACCATGGAGAGTCAACAAGGGACAAGGACCTGAGGAGGATGTTGGCTTGCTTTTAATGTTTACTCACATGGTTGGAAATCTTGCTAAGTGTACTACATATGAAACTCTTCATGGCATACGCTACATAGTTCCTCAGTGTTTTTCAAGATAAAATGAAGTCATTTGCCACTCTACACAGGAATATCAAAGGTCTAAGTACACTATAGAACAGTGCACACATACCTGGTTTTTGTGCAAGCAGGATACTGGCTCTTTTTTTTTTTCTTTTATTGTCATGTTAGACTCTAAAACACCCCAAGTATGATGACATTCTCCTTCTCTAGAAAGAGAATGTCCCTTTGATGCAATTTAACCTTGCTGTGCTATAGTAGAGCACTGCCCAAGTTATAGGCTACACAGGGATGGCAGAGGTGGCATCTCTGTGGTGAGTGGACCTGTAAAGGGATTTATAGACGCTTCCAAGTATAGTGCCTAAAAGACCGCCTTGTGCAATAGTAATGCAGTAGTCCAGTGGTACAGTATTAAGTAAAGTCTTCTGACAGTCCTTCTATTCTTGTCAGCGAAATTTAGGGTGTAGTTTATTATTGGTGTTGGCATTAGCATTTCATTCAGAACTAGGGGTCACATGAAGGGTAGGATGCTACCATGACTCCTTTCACCACTCCTAAGTTTTGAGGCATTAAAACAGTACCTGCTTTGTTCTAAAAATGAGGGCATGTAATCATCTGTGTTTGATTCTTCACCACATGATGAAGATATTTATTGTGTACTTTTCTAAGCAGAATTTAAAAGTTAAAGCTCATTGTATTATTGTACATATTATGCTTATTTTTGATTGGCTTGTCTGTTGATGCTTAAAGACAACCTGGAGAAATCTCATCATTTGAGCTTCCTTCGTGTATGCTGAGCATAAACGGTCATATCTGAATTCTCTTAAATTGGTCTGCCAGAGTTCCTGAAAGGCTCCAGTAAGCAGCCTGCACATTCAGATTGTCATATCTTCTAGGTTGATGTTTATTGTTAGTGTGACAATCCTCAAGATCCAATGCTAATCATTATGCTGCAATGCAAAGTGAGAATTAGTGGGTGGTGGGGGTCTTTCCTTTTTTCTCGGTTGGCTCAAACCAACTTCGATTTCCACCAAGCCAGTTCTGTATTAGTTTGTTGCTATGTGTCTGATTACTGTCAGACAAGTGTGGCATAACTGTGACCAGCACACTAGCTCAATCAGTCAATGAAGTAGAGGGACACATGGTTCCTGTTATCAGCAGGCTATCAAATGATACAGGTCAGTACAGATGGTAGCTAACACATCTGAACTGACTACAGCTATAGTGGCAAGCTGTATAAATTCCACTGTACTTTTTAATAGCTAGGTCATTTTTTACAGAAGTAAAAATTTTACTTGCCAGCTCATCACTAATAGTGTTGTGGGCTTTTTAGTTTGTTTGGTGTCATGTACAGTGTAGTACTGCCGTTTTCTTTCTTTTGAGTTGGGAATGTAAGAAATTAAAGTCTCGGGCATCTTGAAGGTGTAAAAGAATAAGCATTTTTGCCAAAATCCTCTCAGTAGATTGCGCATTGCTTGAATCACTCTCCCTTAAACAGAATCTCCCAGCTCAATGGGAAATATAACATATTCAGACACTTTGCAAACATTTGACTTTTGCCTTCTTACTCAAACCAGTAGATAAGCACTGACCCTGTGAACTGTAAAAGTGACATAGAGGTGGTTGCTCCAGCTTGTACAAACAAACAAGCACATGTTTTTAATTTAAATATTCTCCTGGCAGCGCACTGGTGTCAACATAATGGTGGCATCACGTCACAAGGCTTGGTTAAAAGGCTTTCAGTTAGTCATGCTTTTCATTGTCTTTTATTGCTTTTAGTGTAATTGAGTGTATGCTTTAATAAATAATTGTTCCTATTCTGGTACATATGTGCATAGTTTCAGGAACCTGTGTAACAATTTGCAGCCTCAAAATTGTACCCACTTTGTTTCCGATATGTGCCGCATAAAGTCATCATTCATGGACAGACTGTTTCATAGGGAAATCATTCTTTTATCGATCTCTCCCATCTCACTGAGTTGTGACATTTGCATCCTGCTTTGCCTCCTGGGGTACTTTTCTTTCTTTTTTTTTAACACATTGCAGTGGGACTTTTTTCTTTTACATATGCAGTGGAATTATGTGACGACTGTTTGTTTTTTACAGCATAAAAGTAGACACACAGGAGTATTTACAGCAATGTGAACCATGTGGCATGATTGACCATATTGTCTGACAACTATAGTCAACATGGACTGAGACAAAGGGAACAGTTCATTGACTAAAGGAGGCTGTTTTGTTTTGACGGCTGATGTCAGTGGATCTATTGCATGATTATATGGTACAGCAGTTTAGTGACACCTCCCTTGTAATAATCCCTTTGTTCCTCTGTTGGGCACAGTCAAAGTCTCTCATAAACACACATTAAAGTTTATCCTTTATTTTTTTGAGGTACACTGCTTGCATTTGAGCAATTCAACTTTTTTCCCAAGGCCCTTATAACAGCAAGTCACATATTCCCTTATGTTTGCACAAAGATACGGCCTGCTAGGTTAGTCAGGATGCAGAGAAACCAGTTTTATAAGGGGTGTGTCAAGTGTGTGTGTGTGTGTGTGTGTGTGTGTTAGTATAAACCTATAAAAGATGAATAAAGGCACCATGATGTCACACACAAGTTTGGGCACTGGAGTTTTGAAACCTTAAATTTTCAGGTTTGGCATTTTGGTCATTGTCATATTTTTTTTTTTTTAATTATCCTTTTGAAGCACGGTAGTACATTTGACAGAGGTCAGAGCTGGGGAGTTCCCACCTAATGCTAGTGCTCTCTAGCTTGCTTGGTAAGCAAGATGTGTCCATAAACCTCTAGTGTTGAATGGGATGCTATTTTGGCAAGTGGAAAAACAGAACAAATTGCATTTACCAGAGAACTATGTAGCAAAACATAAGGAAAGACATGTCTCTATGGACTACAGACTGTATTTAAAAGATGGAAATAGTTTCAATTTCTAACAATTGAAGTTCCATGGAACTGCCTGAAACCTGAGTTCTTCAATATTGTCAGTAGGGGGTCAACTTGTGTGGTTGCAAATAGAAGTACATTTATAAACAAATGTATGAGAAAACACCCCTCAAGCTCCCTTGCTCTGTGACCTCTTTCCTGGTAAGTTTATAGTCTTAATTTCTAGTGATTGCTTTACTATGTGGTTGACAAGTCATTATCATGCAGTATCCCTCAGTTTCACAGTCAGATTCCCCCTGTGCCCATGCTTAAAACGCTGAGACAGTAATGATAAAAATGATCAGCCTGAGGGTACACAACAAGACTTCACTAACCAGTGGGTGATGTTATAGTGGTTATGTCCTTTTTTATTACATGAATATTTAGAGAGAATGCTTGACACTATTTTTTGCAGTTCTGTAAAAGAACCACTACTAGAAGCTTTTCTAACTATGTCTGTGTGCTTTTTTCTTTTTCTCTCACTTTGTAGAAAACGTCCCTGCAGAGCTGCGTGACCCCTTCTACTGTGACCAGTATGAACAGGAGCATCTTAAACCCCCAGTAACACGCCTTCTGCAATCTTCAGAGCTCTACTGTCGTACCTACAGCATATTACTGGGTGGTACTGCAATTGAGGCACAGCCAAAAGACAATGTTGCCCTGCTGCAGCTTCTCACTCAGAGAGGCATAGTTGCCAAAGACCAGAATACAACAGTGACTGATGCTGACCTCCGTCATAAACCAATCAAAATGGTAACGTCATGATACCAATTTGGGTGGTAGGGAGATGGGAGGCTTTGTGTTTGTTACCCCAGGGACTGAATGCCTCCTCCTGTCAGACCAGATTCTCTGCTATGCAGAAGGGGTCAAGTTCACTGGGTTGCTGATTTTGGGGCATGTTTATGCTTTGATTCTGGGGATTAAAGGACATCAAAAAGACCCCCACTCATTCAACCCTGCCCCCACTCCTCTATGCTGCCCCAGCTGATCCCAGAGGATGAGTGGATCCAGCTGCTAGGAATAGGGTAATCACGGTGACACAAGAGATAACCACTGGGTGTGAGAGGGAGAGAGTTTAGATACAATAGATGGTCCAAATCAGAACAATAGCTAAACAGTTCTGGCGAAACATTAGATGTGTATGTGTGTTGAGAAAATACTCTGGTCTGACTCAGTGAGTTAAATCAAGAGGAACAGGTTTATCCTCTTAGCCCTTGACAATAGATGCCCTTCTTGCTTTCTTTATTCCTGCTTGCTTATTTCTTTTACAAGCATAATATAGTCACCTGTTCAATATGCAAACTTGCAGATGACTGTATTTTTTACAAAAAATCTAGTCTGAAATGCAAGGGATGCTTTTTCATTTTAAGGGCATATGCATATTGTTTTTTGCCTCAGCTGGTACAACTCTAATTTTGAAGTATTCCAATAAGTCTTCATATTATACATATTATTCTTGTCCTTGTCACAGAATGGCATAAAGTGGAAATTCCCCAGCCGTCTGTGTTCATGTACACACATGCTGTTTTTGAAAGCCAAGTAGAGACTCTTCAAGGATTAGTGGGGAAATTGGTGTTGTTGAGTTGCTTCACAGCTGCTGTCTGCTAGCCAGATGAGTAGGTAAATGTGATGTACCTCAGCTGTTTTCTTGAAATGGGTTCTTACATCTTATTTTTCTAAGCTGAATAACACAGAATTTGTGAGATCATTAGAATCTGGTGTTATAAAAATGTTGCTGTATAGATGCAGTGAATAAAATATGACAGTTATTTTGACTACTATCTGGTGTATACTTAAAATCAGATATCAACCAACCTGGTTGTTGGGTACAGATAATGATGAAAGAAGCAAAAAGGAGGCTAGTAAAGGGGCATTCCTTTAATGGTGATTTTTGCCTTAATTATTATTACCTAGTGTCTTGCTTCACAATATATTTATTATATTTTAGTGTTTGTTTATTTTAATAAGTTTTAAGTTTTATTTTAGGGTGCATTGGCTAAACATTTTGCTAAAACCAGGCACAAACAAAAACATCACATGCACCCTCCACTGGCACTGAATGTGAGATTCCATAGTTCTTTTATCAGATCTGTGCAGGACTTTCTTTTCTAAACCTTATGCCCACTTTTTTGACACTTACCACCTGCACCAATATAATGTGCCACTACACAATAATTCACCAAAAGGAATTTAATGTAAATAAATCTTAAAATTGCAAACAATAAAATTTTTTTCACTTGTAATCACAGTAATGGCTACAATCATTTCTACAGCGATGACTGAATCCAGCAATAATGGCCTGATGACACACATCCCTTTGATGTGTGATATCACTGTAGTTTGTCTACAAATGTCTCTTGGTTCTGAATATTTCCAGGTCAGGCCATGGTTTATCTCAGCTATAAATCCTAATCGTTAAATTCGTACTTTGGCTGTTACTGTTAATACTGCGTTTGCTGTTTGCGGCTTTTTTGTATGACTCTTCCAGTCGCTGCTTGGCTGCTCTTAGAGCTTGTCTGCCACTGACTGGGACTGCAGCTACAATGTGGCAAGCAAAGAAAGTGGGTCATGCTGCAGCATTAGTAGGATGGAGCAGCAATGTGGGCCTTGGCCAGTAAACAGCTTTACAGCAGCAGCAATCTGCTGTAGGATTGCTGTATATTAAAGCTTCACATATTTATTTCAGACATGATGGTTAACACAGTGCATATAGTTAAAAGTATGATGAGTCATCATTGTACCTGACTTATCAGCGTAGCTTCCAGTTAATTGACCCAGTCATGAACTGGTAATGACTTTTTACACTGTTAATGATGGATCACACAGCTGCATCATTATTGATGTTGTTTGCTAATCATAGTGAAAATTGACTTATGTTAAATCAAGGCATCTTGTTTATCATAAGGATATTGGCATTGGCTTGGTTTTATGCATTTCAGCAACAGTAAAGCACCACATACCTGCCGTCTGTAAACTGCACTTTTGGCACTATGATCAAAGTGGAGCAAAGAGAGACGCCAGAATAAACAGTAGGACAGTAATTATTCTTTTCCTCCTCCACATAGAATGAAGTAGCATTTGTTGTCGCTCCCTGATTTTAGACTATACTACTCAGTTAACAGATTCAAAAACATTTAGGAAGAAAGTAAACTGTGTAAGTTGCAACTCCATTTTCCCTCTGAATTGTGTTTAATTTGAGTCAAGTCTAAAATAGGCTTAGAAAACAAATGTTTTACTGCTTAGTTTGTCTTGTTTTTATATGTTGGCGAGGTAATTAGTTTCTATTCTGCATTCATGATTTACAAATTGGGATGGAAATGAAAATTTTAAAATATGAATTGGACATTTTGGATTTTAAAAAAGATTACTACTTGCAAATCTGGATGTAGATTATATCAAGTTATAATTGTTTTCAAGCCAGGGCATAGTTAGTAGTTCTATCTTTATCATACCTTGTACTGATAACAATAATAGAAGACAGTGGATGATCTTGGGATCATTTTCTGCAACCCATGAAGAAAATCGTTAACGCTTCAATGAGTATTGACCTGTTCTTTTGCAATATTTTTAGAGGCTTTTCACAAGGTATAAAGTTCTCAAAATCTTTAAGTTGACAGCACTGCTCTTGCAATACCATTGACCATACTGGGTAGGATCAGCCTAAATGGAAAAACAACCTTTGACCTCTTTGGAATGGAGTTTAGATCTTGTCCTGCTGGTTGCTGTTCTTCTGTTCCTCCACTTCTGATGGCGACCCAGCCCCCATCACTCCTCAGATTGGGGATAAAGATCTTTGAAGATTAGAGATAATCTGCCATGCAGACTGAATGCAATCATCTACTATTGCATGACATGTCACAGTTGATCACCTACTCAGTAGGCACCCATCCTGCCTCACAATTTCAAACTAATTGGTTAAATTTGTTGCTGTAACAATAGATTATGATAATTATTGTCTAGTGATTACTGTGGAGATTGGGTTAAATATTGGTTCCCACAGTGGAAAAAGTAAGTCATGTGGCCATAATACAGCTAACCCTCTTCCTGGTTCCCTGTTGGTTTTGGATGGGCAGTGACACTTTGTCTTAAATCATAGTGCTGCGTTGGCAGGTTTCTGGTCAAGTGAGCATCATTCAGGGGCTTAGCTGTAAATAGAAATGGCAGACTATCTGAAACACTAACCATCATCTTATGCATTTGTTCTGCTTTGGGTCTCTGCAAATTTGAAACCAATGTGTAGCAATAAAATGTATCTACAGTATGTCAGATTGCTTTTTTAATAAAGCTTTTCCTACACTGGTTTTGCAGTTCCTAGTATAACCTTTTTTTTTTTAAATCCCCTGCTGGGCCCCAGGCCTGCCTGATCCCCCTGTTTTTCTCCCTATCAGTAGGCACCAGGCAGAGTAAGGGAATGGGGGTTAAGTAATATTTCAGACATAATCAGATTTTGCCTTCATCATAATCTGACATAATGATCAACAAGATGTCTTTGATTTCTTTGTTTATCTGAGTTGCTTACATGGTTATGCAAACAGATTTGTCAAATAAGTGCATAACGTTTTACGTTGATGGGGTTAATTATGGAGTATTAATTTTTTCTCTCTGTGTCACATTGATTTGAGGGGTCCTGGATGCTTTTTGGAACAGAGAGCTAGGGCTAAGCCAGGAGCAGAGAGCAGTGCCGCAGTCAGCCTTGTACTGCGATGCATTGTGGGTCAGCTAGTTGGTTGTTATGGTGATCTGGCAGGCTCTGTGCTGTGTGTTCGTATTGCTCCTCTCATTAGGGAGACTTGTGATTTAGCTTAGTGTGCTCTCCTGGGTCTGCAGTGGGAAATCCACTAGCAGCACCCCCTCCTTTATCTCCTTTCATTCTGCACTTTTTGTCATGAACCACCCTCTACTCTCTCAATAATTACTGTAGAGCATGACTACAGAGTCGGACACTTTTGCTAGGTCTGTCATGCATTTCTTCTTTTCTTCGCTGTCATCCTGTCTCCTTTCATACTGTGGCAATAGCTCTAACCTATGATTACACACTTTGTGGCTAAATGCAAAAATGTGTTACTATCTTGTATCTTTGTGTTTTCATATGGAGCATTAAGAGCACAGCTACTCAAAAAAGCGGTGCATATGTTGTTAGAAAAGCACCATATAAACACTTATAAAAAATCTCAGACAGCAGCTTAATGTAATTGAAGTGTTAAAGTTATAGGACTGAATTTATTCCAAGCCCTACAGTGCTGAAGTAGTTGTATTTTGAATCCCTATGCCTTTGGTTAGTTCTGGGAATATTCATTTCTTTCATGTTTCTCAGTCTTGCCATTCCTGTACTGGGCCATGTTACACAAGCAGCAATCCTAGTGTTGGCAATACTGTTTGAATGGCAAGCCAATCAGTGCTACACTGATCACTGAGGCAGACTACGCACATCCAGAGAACTTGGACCAATACTGCCTGGCAAGCCTTTGCTGGCATACCTCACCCTGCCTGCTTGCCCCGGCACCATATGTGCCCTGGTCAGCTCTTTAGATCAGGGTTGAGTAGGCAGACATGCACGCAGCTGGACTCCCACTGGCTCCCATCTGGGGGGGCTAAACAAGACTTTGAATCTTAGAATAAGAATGTCTGCCCTCTGAGGGTGAATTTGTAAGTAGTGAAAAGCAGCAAGCCCTGATTTGCACAGATTAAGCTCAAAATTGTTGAGGAGACATTGAAGAAATGGCCTCATGAAAGGAATGCTTTTTCAACCAGCCTTTTATTTCAGGTGGCCAGAATTAATGTAATAATGGACTTGTTGCATTTCCTTTTTAGTAGAGAGATTGGAGTTCAGCTGTATTGCTGAATGACAGCTAGAAAGATACTGATAAACAAGACAAAGATAAAAGGATAACATTGTTTACACTTATGGACAACTGTTTAAGTTGTTACTTGTAAGACGTTGCCAGTTAGAATGTGCTGTTGGCAGTACATTTCTCACGAGCGTAGAGTGGTGACAACACAGAGAGGGAAAGGTGAGCCAGAGTAGCACATTTTGAAATTAAGCCAATTTATTGGTAATTGATTTATAAAAACTAGTACTGATAATCTGAACAATTCGAAATATACATTCTGACAATAGCCAAGCTATACTTGGTTGATCCCTAATCTTAATAATTGGAAAACAATGGATAAAAGACAGGAATGCATGCTATTGTGAATGAAGCCAAAAATTTAAATTTTTGCAAATGGCTTGTATAAATTCAGTTTATCTTGTCGTTTATAGCAATAATGGGGTTAAACATAAAGTACTGTTCTGCTGTTGGTTTTGTTCCATTTGCACTGTAGGACTCAAATGGAGCACAATTTCTATTAAGTTAACAGGTTTATGGAGTTAAAGGGCTAAATCTGACTGAGCCTGTAATGTTGTGGGTGCATTTAACAGGCTCTGCTGATAAGAAAGGACACTGTTAATGAGCTCTAGCTGCTAGAAGGAGCTTTGCAATGGTCTCCTTAAGTATGGGAAATTTAAACACTTGTGATTGCTAATCATGTTTAAGTAGAAATTGTGTTGCTTGGTTGTATTTGGGTGGGAAAAATCTAAGTTGGGTTTATAACTATTATTTCTGACAAAAATACATTCAGTCACAAGCACCTGTTGGAGAATGGTCTTCTTTGTTGTACTTCCTGGGGATCTAGTTACAACACCTCATTTCATCCTGCAGTCTCTTACAAATGAGTCACACTGAAATACTTCACTGTGCAAAAGCAAAAGGAAAATGGCTCAAAGAAGGCAAATGACAGAAAAACAGCTGAGGAGTTGCAATCCTGAAAACATGCATTCTCCTGCTACAGGCCCAGTACCTCTTTAATGATTTAATGAAAGTATAAACATGAGTCCAAAGTTCGTGTGTGTGTGTGTGTGGCGTGGCATGTTGAGAACTGTTCATTTCTGCTGATTCACAGCTAGCTTCTGGTGGCCTCTAGAGGATGTTTGGTGTAAAGATGGATGCAGTAAACAGACATGGAGTGTATTTTGCAGTAAGAAGTGCCATGCTAGAGCACTAATAATAAGTGTCCAACATTATTGTGTTAATTATTATTGATTGATGCTGTCTGGGCTCATTGGCCTTCACTTCTTTTTTCCCCTCACATGTGATTGGTGAAGAGTGCTCACCTGGCAGTAATGGATGCTTTGATGGCTGTGGGAGCCATGGAGACAGTGACTGCGGTAAAGACATGTGGCTCTGCTGAGCTCCTGGGAGAAGCAGTTAACTGGGAGGATGCTGTGCTTCATTGGGTTAATGAGGTAAGAAGCATAAGGAGCAAGCCAGAGAAAAACAATGTCTGTCTCAGGAACATGCCTTTGTATTGTTTTGTTTTTTTGTTCAGAAATTGCTCTTTGTTCAAAACTGAGTCCTCTGTTGTAGATGGACTAGTGACTGTCCAATTTCTGAAACTGATGAGGTGTAATACTCTATGATACTGTGTCTTGTTTGTCTGACTGTGTGAATACACAGTACAAATTATTGATCACCGTGTGAAAGCTATTTTGTCGTCTTACTGTGGTTGCAGTTGAACCAGAGGCTAAGAGAACGTACTGAGCAAGCCCAGAATGACTCCTCTCAGACCTTTACAGAGCCTCAACCCGTTCAACCCTCAGTGAGTATTGCATTAAAAATTCAGTGTATTATTGTCCTTTATATTCACACACAGTAATCTTGATGGGATTATGTACTCAGGGCGAGTCTGTTTTGTTTTTGTTTTTTTTAAACATAGGGTGTGTATACATGGGTGTGTCCAGCGTGTTTTTTTTTTTTTTTTTTTCAGTTTTTTTCCTTGGTTTC
>VUQH01004026.1:0-11858 GCA_015106775.1 Etroplus canarensis | reverse complement strand
TTGGGGGGTTTCTGTTTTTTTTTTTTTTTTTTTTTTTCAGTTTAATGACCTTGGTTGCTGTTGCAAACCAGGTGGAGTTGGGTGTTGCTTAGCACAACATTCTAGACAGACTTTGTGGGGAGTTATTGTGTCACTTATCAAGAATTATCAATTGGAGTGTGGCTAAGCTTCCATAATAAATCAAATGTGCTCAGCTCACAGCTATAAAAGTAGTGTGAAAGTGGCTAACACAGCTGAGAAGCAGAAAACATGCAAATCTTTGAAGTACCTCAAGTTTAAAAAAATAAAAACACCCCAAAAATGTAATATCCATGATCCCACTTGTGCAATAAATTGGAAAATAAGTAGATTGGTGTGTTGGTGACCCACATGTGTGGAGAGTGGCGATGCTGATTACATTGTGCAAAGATCTATTACAAGCTAATTAATAAAAATACATTTTAATCTTGAATCTGAATAGATTTAAAGACAATGGGTCGTCTCCTCCTCTGCACATTTGAAAAGATTTGTTCATGGCTTTAAAGTGCAATAAAGTGTTTACATGAAAAATATCAGCGTTTAGCCAAAGAGGGAAAAGCTTCCATGATCCTTGAAGTTAAATCAGTATTTTAAAAAAATTCACAAAAATTTAAAAATCACTTTGCATTTTCAGCTGATATTTTTGGTTTTACAGCCTTTTCCTTGTTCCTTACTCTATAAGCATAATTGTTTAACATAATAAAATAAGGTTGCAGGGGGCATTGCTTTTTTTAAACAAGGTTATCTTGTCATTTTAAGAAAATAAAGTAGTTGCAACCGTTTCTGTTGTCTAGTTCTTCCACTGTAAGCTTAATGTCTCCTTGTGCTCCTGTTTTCCATTTCCCTTTCTTTATTTCCTGTCCCCCCCCTTATCTGACAGTGTCCTACTCGCTGGTACTGGAAACTTGTTCCTGTAAGTTCCCACCTTTCCTCTGCTTCCTCCCCCTGTCCCTCCATCCCTCCAGTGTCTTCATCAAATTTATCAGCAAATATCAGATGGGCAGGTTTGTTTGTTTTTCCCAAACGCGGTGTGAGAATGCATTTTGCATTAAATTCTAGTCATCATTAAACTGCACTTAACAGCATAAATGTGATAAATTGGGGCAGGAAAATGGCCCTAAAGAAACTGTTTGTGGAGAGGTGTGGTGCGTGAGCTGCAGTCTTTTTTTCAATCAGGCCTCTGAAACTGTCATATACAACTTGTTCCTCAAGTGTGTGACAAAGTTGTCTGTATGTGGTTATAGAGATTAACAGACAGGCTTCAACCCAACTGGTCCCTTGGCACAATGGCCTGTTTTTTCTGTGTACTACAATTGTACCTGAAACATTTTCTCTCTTTCTGAGATTGAGTTTCTTTCTTTCTGACTCCTGAGACCTTCACTTGACCCACTTTCTCCTGACAAAAACCCTTCTTCTTTCTGCTCCAATTCAGTCACTCCCTATGCATCTTCCTTTGGTTCACGTTTGCTCTCTCCTTTTCACATGATTGTAGAATGGCCTTTTATTTGTTCCCTTTGTCGCGTTTCATTCTGCAATTCCTTTTTTTAATTGTGTATCACTGTGTGCGCACACTTAAGAACATTCACCCATATTTGGAAAACATTAGAAGATGGTTGATGGCAGCATGAACTAATATATCAGACATATAAAATTTTGAGTTTGAGTCATCTTGTCTTTTTATATATATTTTTTTGTCATTTTTATAGCTCCGCTACCGGAAGGATAAAATTCAGTCCAAACTAAAGCCCGTCTTTCCAGTTGTTAATGAAGTTAAAGACCTGTCCAGTGGATGCGCTATTGCTGCCGTCATACACTACTATTGTCCTGGACTGCTAAGACTTGAAGGTACCAACAAACATTGTGCTGTAAGAATGCCATTTTAGAACCTAAGTTGTTTATGGCAATTAATTTTTTTTCCTATCTCACTCTGTCAGATGTTTGTATGAAGGATTCCATGTCTGTAGCAGACAGCCTATATAACCTGCAGTTCATCCATGAATTCTGTGACAGCTGTCTAAAGAGCTGCTGTCACTTGGCACTGGAGGACATGCTATACACACCACAAGAGCTTCAGGTGCTTTCACAGTCTTGATCATTGTTGGACAAATAAAACATAAAAAAATACTGTATTATCCTCCTAATACCTGATATATTCTCGGTGATTTGTTTAGCTTAACTTGCTGAGCTTCCTGTCAGAACTGCTTAGCTGGTTTGAAGTAAGAAGACCAGAATTTGTTCAGCCAATAGATACATTAAGTAGGTGTCACCATTTTTTGGTCTTTCATGCATATTGTGTAAGATTACCAAAGAGATTGTGGTATTTGATATATTTTACATTGTCTATTTGTGCATTTTCTTCTGTCAGATGAATCTGCACCAGTAACACCATGTAGCGTGAGTGATAACAGGTACAGGTAGCTTTTTGAATGTGATTTTTGCTATTGTAGTAGTCTAAAGGTGTATTATTTAGGTGATACTCTTGTTTAAACTAATATGTGTACTTGCAGTACCTCCCCCTCTATATTCAAGAAGCCTTTCCTCCCAATTTCCTCTTCTGCATCAGGTAAGTTGGAGACTATGCTCTGCCATCATTATGTCAAGCTACATAATGATTTTACAATCTGGTTCACCTATTTCCCTCAATCCATGTTTGTCTTTTAGTTGTGTTTTGTGCTGTGTGATACTCTTGTTTTCTTATTTGGGTGGCTATTTGAAACTTTAAGTGTTTTTCCTTTAATTTGTGTGTTTGGTTGATTGCACCCCTGTGTTGTTTGCATGCCTTTACATGTCTGTGTGTATGTTCCATTGTACTCAGGATCTTTGACTCAGTCTACCTCAATGTCTCATATAGAAGGAGCTGGAAAGACATGGAGCAAGAAACCTCTCAGGTACGCCCCACAAATTCTGGACCATTTTAAGCACAGTCTTAAAAAATTATTTTTATTTATGCTAGTGTTTTTGGATTTTTAGCCGGCCCTTGTCAGCAGTATCTTTCAGTATTCCTTTTGGCCTGGACAGTGATGTGGACATTGTGATGGGCAACCCTGTAATAACCCGCTCTGTGAGTTCAGATCAGCTGAACCCAGCTGGCCAAACAATGACAAGGGTACCCTACACCCCTCCTGAAGACCTCAGTCATTTGCTTAGCAAACCCCCTGGACCCAATGGTCCACAGAGGGCATCCTGGACCACCCAGACTCCTACTGTTTCAAGGTTAGCAGAGGAGAATGGGACAAGTGAAACAGGAGAGCTCCCGACAATTGAAGAGGCTCTTCAAATTATTCACAACGAAAGCAAAATGGAGCCTCGTTTACACCCTGATGGCGCTCCTGATGGCTTCTACCTCCACTCTCCTGATGATCTTGCTAGTTCTCGATATAACAACTTGGCACCAATCAGCTCCTCTGCACCAACACGCTCAGGAATGATGTACCGGCCTACAGGAGAGTCTAGGGAACCCACTCGCACCAGAAACACCTCTGAATGTTCACGAGATGATGACTCGGTCTTGAGGGATGGTAGTGTGGATTCAGATGCATCAGAAGACTTGCCTAAAGCCCAGTCCACTCCATCAACACCAGCTGCTGCTGCTGCTGCTGCTGCACATTTTGCTAGAGGTGGTAAAGAGGTGCCTGACAGTGGTGTGAAGATGACCAGCTTTGCAGAACGGAAAAAGAGGCAGAGTACTGATTCACCAAAATCTAGTGACCTGTCTTCTCCTCAGATGACCACATGGGCACAGAAGTCTGAAGAAAGCCCCAGCAAGAGCCCACAACTGAATAATGAGATGTCTGAGCTTGGGGCTCGACTTGAAGAAAAGCGCAAAGCTATCGAAGCCCAGAAGAAACGCATTGAAGCCATTTTTGCAAAGCACCGACAAAGACTAGGGAAGAGTGCCTTTCTGCAGTTAAAGAAAGAGCAGCGTGAGGAAGAAGGTGAGGGGAAAGGAGAGGATGGCCAGGTCAGTGCCTCTTCCACAGAAGAAGACCTCTCTCGCTTGACATTAGAAGAACGGCTAGCTCGAATGGAGGAGGAAGAACAACAAGAACAAGATGAACAGCACCCCTCAGTGGAACATGAGGGCAATGTTAAAAGAGGACTTGGGCCCAACAAACAGGTGATCCAGTCTAAAGAAAAGACAGGTACATTAGGGACACCTGGTGAGAAAACAGTTGCTCCTTTAGGGGACTATAACAATGCTGTATCCAAGCTAACCGCAGCTCTTAGCTCCCTGCAAAGTGACATGCAGCGGCTGACTGAGCAGCAGAATCAGCTAATCAAGAAGAACACTTCATCTTCTAGTAACAAGTCTTGGGTTATTCCAGCCAGCCCAAAAACATCATCAGCAGCCCCTCCACCAGCACGCCTGTCGCGAGAATCCACTCGTGATTTAAATTCTGCCTCCTCCTCTCCATCTCCATCCCGCAAAATCACAAACCACACCACTCCTCCAAAATCTCCTCATGGCCATCGAAGAGCCCAGTCTGTACCCCCTAAAAGCCCAAAACACAATCGTCCCTCAGACGTTAAGGTCCCTACATTGTCCAGGGTTCTCACACCACCTCAAAATGTGGACCGCATCCCCCATCTTCGTCGTGTAAATCCTTGGCAATCTCAAGTCCAGACATTGTCCTCATTCTCCATTGGTGATTCTGGCAGTCCAGATGAGCTACGATCATCAGGACCAACTCCTGTGCCAACACCTGCACTGACCCCTATACCTACCCCTGTACCAACTCTTACCCCAACTCCAGGTCCTGCTGCAGATGACGCCCTGTCAGAAGTGGGCTCGAATGATGGACAAAGTATATTTAGTATGGACCTTGAGGTGGGGTCCTCACATGGACCTTTGACTAAGAAGGAGGGACTTGGAGGTGGGGGCTGTAGCTCTGGTGCTCCATCTGAGTGCTCCTTTGAGAGTGATGCCCCTGTAGGGATGTTGAATGGCAAACGCAGTAGTCTAATAGAGATCTCGCTCTCTGCCTTGGGAGGAGATGGTGATGAAGATGACCAAGTGCCTGATGCTTTCTCTGACTCGATGAGTGATCGGACAGAGGCAGAGACTAAAGCGGGAGTTGGTTTCTTTTTCAAGGTTGGTGGCTGATACTTGTTATTACAGTATGCATTATTGTAGAATCAGAATACTTTATTAATCCTGGGGGGAAATTGCATGTGTGTCACTGTAAAGTGAGTGCATTCTTTCCTTTTTTTTCTCTGACTTTATTATTAGGATGACAAAGATCGACCAGAGGATGAGATGGCACAGCGAAGAGCAGCTTTGCTTGAGAAACAGCAGAAGAGAACAGAAGAGATGAAAAGACGCAAACTTGAGCAGGAAAAAGAAAAAGAATCAAAGTGAGGCCCATTTTTATTAAAATGCCTTCATTCATAACCAAAGACTGGGAGCATTGAATATCTTTCATTTGGTCAGTTTTGTAAAGTTGATTTTGAGATTTTAAGCAGCAAATGGCTGCTGATGATTTGAGTGTAATGTGATTTGGATGTATTGCCCTGTGTTTAATGAATTGAATTGTGGCCCTAACTAACCTCATAAAGTTGTATTTTTTATATTGCATTTTATAATGTTTATTCACACATTAAAAGTCTTACATAACCTCTCTTTTCACTTTCAGCAAGCCACAGTGGATGATCATTGAAGGATGGGGCAATAAAAGTGAAGAAAGACCGCAGACCCCAGGCACCCCTCCATCTTCAGGAACCCCACCAGCAGAGGGTACTCCTCAACGCAGAGGAGACTTCACTAAGCAGGAGTATGAAAGGAGACAGCAGCTTAAAATCATGGAAGACTTGGGCAAGGTGCTGCGTCAGAAACCGAAAACAATGCGTGATGTTAAGAACCAGAGATCCAAGACTGTGTTCAGAGATGACTCTGTCATCTCTCAAAGAACTGCCAAAGGGTTAATGGGTAAATAGTTCTAGCATTTACCACCAAAATTCATAGTGTTTATTTTCCCTCTTCCTACACTCCCATGTAAAATATTTCTTCTTTTACTGTTCGTAGGCACTAAGCTCAACAAGGTATACTCCCACTCATCAATGAACCTGTCCTCCATGGCTAATGACTCTGGGAGTATGACAGTCAGGAAATCTCCCAGGTATAAGAATACCAGGGAGGAAATTGTATAGCCTATATTATAATAGAACTAGGCACAAATTTCTGAACATTACTGATATCATTATAGCTATAATTTGTTCAGTGTGTGTTTATGTATCATTGATGTCACCTACAGATGCTGTGTTGTCAGTGTTATCAGGTGCAAAGTAGCATACAATGCAAAACGTATAGATAAAGCCTCAAGGTCTAAAAATGACGTTCTCCTCTCTCTAGCCGTTCACACTCTCCTGCCCGGTACCGTGGAAGGTCACCAGGACGAATGAGTGCTCATAATGGAGAGAAGGACTGGGAGAATGGCTCCACTATTTCCTCTCCTGCATCAATCCCAGAATACACAGGTCAGTGATTATTTTCCACAGTAAGAGTTTAGAAATTAATATGCAAAGAACATTGTTTTGTTTTCTGTATGACATTTGGAAATGTTGTCTTGCAGGGCCAAAGCTATACAAGGAGCCTAGCTTTAAGTCCAACAAGTTCATCATCCATAATGCTATCACTCGCTGCTGCCTGGCTGGCAAGGTCAATGAACCACAGAAAAACAAGATTGTAGAGGTACGCCATCCTGCTGTGTCAGAGTCCAGCTTTTGCGATTTTGGGTTGTCCCAGACAAAAGCTGCTTAACACGAACAAACTGTGGCAATATCTTTAGTCGTGCTTTAAGCATGGTAGTAATATGTTGCACGTTGAACAAGTTTCAAAGTTGGCTGTTGTAACAGACTTCAGACAGCAAGGTAATCTGGGACAAAATTCCATCAGTGTCAGAAATTTAGTATGACCATCTCACAATGTGGCTGCTGCCAACTAACTGATAAAATGCAGCATATATGTGCAGTTCAGATGGGCACTGGCACTTGTGAAAAAACAAAGTTAAACTGAATAGATGGTGGTAAATCATGCAATACAAAATGACTGGGATGCCAACAAAGAAGAAATCTAGTGCACTCAGACAGCAGAACCTTTGTTTATATGATATGACCCCTAGTTGTTGTCATGACTGTCCCTAGGAGAATGCAACATGGAAAAATCAGTTGATATTGTCATTGTACATTTTGCATCAGGCTTCATGTCCTACCCAAGTTTATTAGCTCAGTGTTGCACAGTGTGGCCTGCAGTAAACTTAAATGATTGCAGAAATCTCAGTGTGCAGGCAAGCTAACATGGGCTTTTACTCTGACTCTTTTTTCAGGAGATGGAGAAGAGCACGGCCAATCACTTCCTCATCCTCTTCAGAGATTCAAGCTGCCAATTCAGAGCAGTTTACACCATGAACCCTGAAACCGAAGAGATGGTACGGCTAACTGGCATTGGTCCCCGTGTCATTACACCTGAGATGGTAGAATCCATTTATAAGTACAGTTCAGACCGCAAGCAGTTCACTGTCATCCCGTCCAAAACCATGTCCATGAGTGTTGATGCCTTCACCATCCCTGGCCACTTTTGGCAGAAGCGCCCAGGAACTCCCAAAAAGCTTGGCACTCCCAAATAAAAAAATTGCCCAAGATAGGTAGGGGTACTTTTCAGGGAATCCACTCCCAGTTTGACTTTTTATTTTCCTTGATTTTGGCCAGTGTGGCACTTGAGATTGTTATTCAGTTGGAATAACGGACAACAGCCTGATTTTGGACTGCTGTCAGCCTGGACCACAAGGATATTCCAGTCAACACTACAAGCCAAGAGAATGGGCCAATTATTCACTCAGCCAATGTACTTACAATAGTTTATCTCTGGCTTTACCTGGTCTACCTAGATTGTAACATAATGCAAGTGATTCCGTCAGGATGACAACTTTTCTTCCGCTTGCCTCCTCATGCCTTACCCTGCCATGCCTGAGTCATTTTTGCGACTCTTAGGTAAGAAAAAGAGGGGACACCCACACTGCCTTTGCCCACACAACAGTACTTAGGGCACAAGTAGTTCCTCTCCCTCTCAGTTCTGCTTGCATTTGCCTTTTCTTCTTCTAGGGCTCACTCTCTTTCCCTTCTACTGAGACAAGTGTCTAAGATCTCAGTTTTGATAGATCTCAGCTGAAAACGAACAGCAGGTAACACTGCTCTTAATGAATGTAGGGCACACACCAACCACTCATACCATTCAGGGGTGTTTTTGCAGTTTTTGCTGTACAATAGTGGGTGGTCCCTCTGGGCTGCACTGGTGGTAGCTACTGTTGTTGTCGGTGAACTTAAAACACCTAGGAAATGCTTGTGCCCCATAGTTTGAACTCCACTTAAACTCTCCTTCAGCTGTAGACATCTGGATGTTCTTTTATACCATTGCCATGTTTTTGCTGGACAAAATGATTCAGTCTTTGAGAGCTGAAATAGAAATCCATGTGACTTTTTTCCTCTTAACTCACTTTCTCATTTTCAACGTGATGAATTGAAATGTTATCTGAGCTTATCTTGAAAAGAAACCTGGAAACATGAAGGAGGGCTTTATCATGTTTATCTTAGATAAAGCTCTTTGTGAGAATGATAAACAATGCTGATTTAATATATACTGAATGCTGATTAATTTGATTTTTTTTTTGACAATGATTTGTAAAAAGTAAGTTGACCTTTGTAAGCTATGAATAAGCTAGCCTGCTGTAAAGCATTAGTGAGCTGTATGTTTGAGTTGAGAATGAGTGAATGAGAATGAAAAGAAATTGAAACTGTTTGTCTTGGGATTAATAAATCCTTTAGGTCACTATGAGTCTGTTTCCTATTATATTATTCCCTGTTTATGTGTCTCGGCATATAAACAGTAGGTTTCTTGATGAAGGATCATTCCGGACTGTAACAGCCCTCATTTACCCAACAGTCTCTAGAGACTCCTTCATGTGGAACTAGAGGAATGTAAAATGCCGAACTGCTTTTTTTGCTCATGTCCATAATATTAAGACTGGAATTTCTTGTGACGAGGTCAAAATCACTACAAAATATGTGGGGAATTGATCCCTGCAACAGCTGTTGTGGTTCAGCTGTCTTCTTTCAAATCACTGACTGCCTCCAAGAAATGTGGTGTTTGAATGAGATTTCATTACAGATATAATGCTGAACAGTGGTTAGGAAAAAGTGGCAAAATGATTAATTGAAAGTGTGCGTGGAGGAGTGCAGATGGAATTGGTGGATTTTTGTATTTATGTATTTGTTAAGGCTAGTATGTGGTAGTAAACACCATATTTTGGATCCAGTGCAATTTTCCCCTAATATCGCCCACAGGTGTATTTATTTGCTTTCATTAGATGATTTGATGTATAAATTCAGGCTCTGTTTTTCATCATTTTTGATTTGTCATGTATTCATTTCATAGAAATTGTCATGACATTTGTTTTCTTTCTCTTATGTTTTCAAATCTGTGCCAGCACATTCCGTATGTTTATTTCATAAACTCACTATCCTTGACAACTGGACCAGATGAATAAATCAATTTTAAATCATTTACATCTTGTTTCTTGTACTCATGTTTCTTTACCCACATGCATTTTTCTTCATAATTATTTTTATTAGAATTGTGAATTGGGGAAGTTGATACTGGCAAAGTTTGCTGCAGAAGAAATCTGAAAAGAACTTCTCTGGTGGAGACTAACAAAGTGACACCAATATGTGATGATGTTCTTACACACTTTACTGAAAATCAGTCTAGTTTGGAGTACACACAAAGACGTATGCAAAAAATGAAATCTTTATTCAGTGATGTTTTCTTTCCTCTTTGAACAGTTAAGCTTTTCGTGATAACTAAGAGCATGTTAGTGCTTGGCTCTCAGATTTCTCAACAATACTGTCAAAGAAATTATCAGGCTTTATGGCTGTGTTAATACTGCAGATAACAGAGTTTTGGCTAAAGCATTGCACGGGTAAGCAAATACTTCTTTCACTGATGACCTGAGATCACATAGCATTTCCCTTTCTTGCAATAATAATTAAAAGTAAAGGAAATTTAATGTAAAAGGCAGAAAACAATCTGCCAGGCTTTACAGCAGTATACTTTGGCCTCTGATATTGCTAGCATTTAAGTGGTAATACATCATCTTAGCTGTGCTTGGTATGTAGCATCTCTGTAAGGAGAGAGTTACAAGGCAAATCTCCTTGAAGATGGCGCTGGTACAAATACTCCTCAACCTGCAAGCTAATGCTGCGAACTTCTGGCAGCCGGAGAAGCAGCTGGCCAAACTTGTCTGAATGTCCTGGATGACTACGCTGGGTGTACTCCATCAGTGCCCTGTTGACTCTCTCTTGAGTCTGCTCTACCTGCCTGCGGTTGTGCACCAACTTCACATCTAGAGCAGCAAAAAAACACACATCACAAACATAATGTTGATCAAAAGCTATATTTGTGTCTTCAAAAGAAAAATGCTCACCAGGGTTAAATAGCACAAGGTATTTGAGACAGACAAACTCATGTCTGTCCAAATGGAGTGCCTTAAGTTTGGCCACTAGGTCCTGGGTCCTTGATACCAGGCTATTCAGTGTCACTCCTGCCTGGGAAATGATGTTTGACACCTCAATCTGCATCAAAACGAGACAAAGAATGTGCACATTATTACCTTTATGTCTGTGCAATAGTCCAAACATTTTGGTGAGAAATAGAATTCTGCATTTTGTCCAGAAACCTGTTGTCCTGTGACCAGATATATGCAGCCTTCTTTGCCATAGATCACTTGTCTACACAGGTGATCTAGTACCAGCAGCTCACTCCAGCAGCTCTGCAACAGCACCATCTGGTCTTCCACCTATTGGAAAAAGTTCAGATTTAGTTGTAAATTAATGATTTTAATGGCTGACCTCCAGTGGAGACCCATAATATGGCAAAGAGTAAATGCCACAGGTCTGCTCTAACAACTAATTAGCAGTTATTGTACTGTACTACAAAATTGTTATATTCATTTCAGTTGTTTTAATGATACATTACCCTGAGCTCCTTAAAGAGGGCACTGTTCCTGGCCCACTCCACAAGGCAAAACAGAGTCTGGTCAGCCATTTTACACATGATGCTGAATGTATTCAGACGGTCATGTTTGCCTCGACTGGCCTGTTCTCTCTGAAGACTGGCTAGAACTTTGGCACACAGCTGACTCTCATCCTGTTCCCCTTCTAGGAGATGGCTTAGGAAATTGGGTGCAAGAGAGGCCAATGAAGAGGTGGTCGGAATTTGGGTGGGAGCCTGGGAGACGGGTGTAGTTGAACTTCGTGTTGAAGAGGATGATGATTCTAGTGCACTTCTTGATGTGAATGAACTGTGTGGGGCTGAATGCACTGTATAGTTTGCAGCGGCTGGGCAGTAGCTAAAAGGCATTTTTACTTTCTCCTGGGAGTGATCAGGGAAAGTGCAGTGGTGCAGTCCAGCATGAGGCACGTATGGAGGAGTGAGCACTTTGTCTGTGTTCACAGTGCAGTCCAGAGGCATGGGTTCACCTGACAGCCCCATGCCAGGAGGATACATGTGGGATTGATTAATAGAATCAGAAGACGATGGATGACTAATGTGAACGCTGGTCAGATGAAGATCATTTGGCACTTGGGGGCCACGTATTTGTGTAGTTTCCTCCTTAATCCTGCAGGGAGCAGTGTTTGTCTGGTGAGACACTTTTTGCTGTTTCAGTTGTCGGTCCCGGCGGTAAAGAGGGCCAAATTTATTTCTGCCACCTCTCATACGATCTGCTCTGACAGCTGATGAAAGAACATAAATATTTAATCTTAAACAACATGTCAAATATAACTTAAAC
>VUQH01004024.1:0-14080 GCA_015106775.1 Etroplus canarensis | reverse complement strand
TTAATTGTTGTTTCTTCCTTTTAAAAAGTGATGATCACACCAATTCCCTCTGTGTCCTCCACCATGACTGTTCTGGCCTTTTGTCCGCCTTATCCGTTCTGACCCGCAAATGTCTTCTTTCCTTCGCAGATTCAACCAACAGTGACTCAGCGAAATCAAAGGTAACCTCTGCTCACATGACACCACCCCGATTGTTCAACCACACACACACACACACACACACACACCAAGTGTAGAAATATAATAACAGTAACATTTTGTCTTTTTTCAGGGGTCGTGGGGGTCAAAGAAGGACCTCACAGCCAAGGAATTCCTGGCTCTTTCCATCATGTCGGCCGTTACGGGCCGAAAACGCAGGAAGCGCCACAACGCCCGCCGCGTGGGCAGCAGCACCGATGATGACTCTGAGCATGAGCCAGTCAAAGCTGGGCATCTAGGGGCAGGAGAGGAAGAGGAGGCAGAGTCGCCAGAAGGAGACACCGCTCCTCGAGCAGAGGGAGAGGAGGATGACGATGAAGAGGAGGAAGAAGACGAGGAGGAGGAGGAGGATGAAGAGGAAGTTGTAGAAAGTGGAGCAAAAGAGGAGGTAGAAGAGGAGGCGGTGACAGTTGCTCCCAGTCGTTCGTCCTGTAAAGTGGAAGAGGAGGCGGGAGGAGGGCAGGCAGCCATGCTGAATGAGGAGGAGGTGCAGACGGAGGTGAAGGGGCCGCAGTGGCGAGCGCCGGAGGATGCTCGTTCTATTGTTTCGGGTTACTCCACCCTCTCGACTTTAGGGCGGAGCTTGGGGTCAGAGGGAAGGGGTGACGATGCCGATGATGAGCACAGTGAGCTGGTGAGCGAGACAGACAATGAGAGCGGCTTTGCCTCGCGCTCTCTTACCCAGGAGAGACCAGATAAACACCCGACGCCACCTGTGAACACACAACAGCCAGTGGCACCGCGCAGCTTCCTCTACACACACTACAAAACCCCCGTTCTGTCCCCCACTAACCTTCTTGCCCCACCCACTCCCCTCACACACACGCCAGACTCCGCAGAGAGGACTGAAGGAGGGGCACGCTCCACCACACCCTCTTCCTCCTCCTACTCCTCCTCCTCCACCACCCACAGACTGCACTCGCGGCCTTCCTTCAATTCCCACAAGCTGATCCAGTGCGATACTCTGGCCAGGAGGAGGCTGAAGTCTGAGAAGACCAAGGCTCGTTCCCTGGACCTGCTCGAGCTGCCCGCTGGCACGGCTCAGGGTGAGGGGGCGGACTCTGGGCAGGAAGGTGCACACAGAGCGAAGAGGGAGACATCCAGAAGCAACCCTTCCTCAGGCAGCAGTCAGGAGAGCCTGCGCGTAGCTCGGCCCAAACCTGCCATGCCGCCCAGCGAGGCCGCCTCCTTCACGCCGACCGGCCCGGGGGGGAAGTCTCTGGCTGATCAGGTCCGCGCTCGACTTCTGGGCTCAGCTGACGACCTGCGCCGCATTGGACTGCGAAAACCACTGTCACCCGAGACGCGCAGGAAGAAGCGGGCTTGGCGCAGACACACCGTGGTGGCTTCCCCAACTGAGACGTCTGAGAAGAGACCCCCACTGATTGTCAGTGAGTTCCCCTTGTCTCCTATCAATCAAAACCAGGTCAAAACACGAGGGCTGCCTCGGGATGCAGAAGGGCTCGACCAAGGACCCACGACACGTCAAGCACCCACCTCTAGATTCCACCAGTACCTGTGAGCCCTGCCGGCAGACCCCAACCACAGCTCCAAAGAAAGAGGCTGAAGCCCTGCAGGTCAGTAACCTGGCAGCGGTGCAGAGAAGGATGTGGTTGGTGGACAGGTGAAGAACAACCCACCCTTTTTTTTTTTTTTTTCTTTTTTATAAGCTCCGTTTGTATGGCGGGGGGGCGTTCCAGTGTTGCCAAAGCTTTCGTTTTCTTTCTCCTATGTGTGTGCTCTTGTAGAAATAATAGAACAGAGACACAAACAGACCTCATCACGATCAATGTTACAGCCAAGAATTCTCATTTGAGTAATACATAAGCATCCCTCTTGTCTTCTCTTCCTTCCTGTCTGGCTCACAGATGACATAAATTAAAGGGTTAATCCCTTCAAGCTACCAGAGGAGCCTCCCTCTGGTTCTTGACAGAATGGTGCTTCTAAACTTACAATAAAAATAATCATTTTAAAATCATTTCAAGAGGGGAAAACAACTGATTCTTCATATCAGTCTTCCTGATGTTTCCCCTCTGACCATTAACACTGTAAAACTCCATCACACAGAACGCAGTCGTCTCTCCCTACCTGTTAATAAAGTTTTTGTGTGTTTGCGCAACAATATCCGTGACCATGTCTAAACGTGCAAGTGTTTGTGTTAAGCAATTTTGTAACATTTGTACAAAGCCTTGTTAAGTTAACCTTGTAAATATAAATATTATGTTATCATATTTGTTTTTACTTTTTTTAGTTCGGTTTTTTTATGGTTTACAACAAGTGCGAATAAGTGCACAGTCATTTTCTTTCAAGATGTTACTTGAAATGTTTCCCTTAATATATTATTTGTTTTTGTTTTATATTCTATATATATATATAAAATATATATATATTTTGTATTAAAGTAAAATTTATTGTGATTTCACCTCCTGGGTGTACCTGTTTAAAGGAAGCGAGATAAACGTGGCTCTTGGTTATTTCCTCATAGATGGCCTTTCTGATTCACAGCACTGTGCAGAAAACCTTTATCTCACGAGGTCATATTGTAATAAAGATTATCCAGTGACTATTTTCAGCAGAGTTGCGTTAACATTTACACAGAACTCTTTAGTAACAACATGTAGCAAGTTATGAATTTTAATCAGGTAATTATTATGTTATTGTACTGTGCAAAAGTCTCAAGGCACCCCTCATTTCTTTGTATTTTTGTTAGGAAAATGGGAAATAGGTGCAGTGACTTACTGAATCATGTGCAAACATAAATAAGCTTGAAAGTCAGTATTTGGTGTGACCACCACACAGCTTGAGCTCTCTTAGGCAAGCTTTCTTGTCATTTCTTCAGTAGTTCTCCAGGCTTCTTGAAGGACATTTTAAAGCTCTTCTTTAGACGTTGGCTGCCTTTTGTTCCGTTCTCTGTCAGATGATCCTGCACTGTTTCAACAATATTGAGTCCAATCCATGACTGATATTGATCCATTTGTGTGTCCTGTCCAGGTAGGCTTTTACTACAGTGTGCAGTGTGTTTAGGATCACTGTCATGCTGAAAAAATGAAGCCGCTGTCAGTAAGACGTTTTCCAGATCAAAGTCTGAAGGTATCTGACAAGATCCCCAACACCACTGGTTGAACTGGAGCCCCAAACCACTTCCATAAGACCCGTCGCTGCTGATTTTCAGTCCAGTGTTTGTGCAATTTGGCATACCTTGGTCTTTTCTTCCCATTTCCCTTCCTTAAGAATGGCTTCTTGACAGCCACACTTAAACAGCCACACTTTCTAATGAGGCTTCTGCAAACAGCAGATGGCTCAACTGAAGGGCCGAATGCATCTATCAGGTCCTGTGTCAGGCTTTTGCTGGATTTATTTCCTATGACTTTCAGATACCGTTCATCTGCTGTATAGTCTTTTTTTAGGCCTGTCACTACTTCTTTTCCCTTCACTTGTACAGTTTCCTTAAATTTTTTGAGGATGCACTGCCCACCATGCTGAGATTAGCCAAATCACCTTGTTGGTGCAAAAAACTATTTTACCTTTGGCATCTTTCATATAGTCAACTAAAAAATAAAATGGGGAAAAAAATGTTTTTGTGACAGGCTGCTAGTAACAAAGTGCCTAAAGATACAATTTAAAATCGGTTCTTTGCTAAGCTTTCTGTTATGTGTGACACAACACCAATTCATCTCTTGTTTTAGGTGCCTTTTTAATGCTCAGATGTTCATATGTCAGTGTTCAGTGGCTTAACTAAGAAAAAAAATCCTCTGAAAATGGTCAGCCACAAGGACTGGACTGAAAATGAGTGAAAAAGCAGCCAGTGTTCAAAGAAAAACCTTAAAAGACCTTCAGAAATTCTGGAGAAGTATTTCTCAGATCTGCTTTTAAAAAAAATTACAGAAAGTCTGGCTCCTTGGAAGCAAAGTATAAAGAAGCGAGGGGTGGCCAGTGACTTTTTCACAGTGCTGTATATCAGACAGTTTGCGGGCAGCTCATCACGCTGCGAGGCCTGACCTCATCATTTGTTTTCTTATTCGTACCTCCACATATCTGCTCATATTTACTGAGCTCAAGACAACATGTGTGTTCCTCAAGAGAAGAAGCCTGACGGTGTTTAACAGGCTGCCAAAATATGGTGTAAAACAGAGAAACGGCTTCTTTGTTTCTGTTGTTTTGGGGGGTTTTTTGGTGTGTTTTCATTACATCTGTCAGCACATGAGGTCAGGTTCTAATAAATCCTCCCTGTGTGGGGAAATGGTACATTGGAGGAAATGAAAACAGAACAAGAGTCTGTTGTTTCTTTCTCATCTCTACCACAGAGCCAATTTGCTATCGCAAGAATGACACAAGCAAGAAATCACAAGAGACTTGCTTGTTTTCCTCTGACCAAATAACCCAGTGAAGAAGAATAATGATAATATTGATAAATAGGTTCTCGTCTTGTCTTACCTCAAGATTTTTCTACAAGTGCCTGATTTCTGGAATGTGTTTTTGTTCAGGAGTGCCATGCTCGGTTCTTATCTTTCCATTTCCTTTTGTTATTTCTGGGTCTCCTCCCTCCTCTATTGTGGTCGACGGTATAACTGAGGCACTGACCCAAAGATGTGTACATTATTGACAAGCAGTCTAACAGAGGGGCTGTAAAAAACAAAAAAGAAAAAAAGGAAAGCACACTTCAAGCCAAGGACACATCTATGCACTCCCTATGCCTTCAGCAGAGGTATTAACAGCTGTTAGGAGGAGAAAGGTGTAGTATTCTCGCAGCTGCTTTTTCTTAACAAACCGAGGTCGCCTCTTTTTGCCTAAAAATCCACAGTGTGTGAATAAGGTACACCTAACAAGCCCTACCCTACAACTGCATTAGATCATGCCAGGCAACATCCAGTTTCCCCGTGACGTCATCAAAAGGAAACCTCCACAGCTGGGGTGTGTAGTCTGAAATGTGATTTTTGTCTCGCTGTTGTATTTTAAAAGCATTTTTTGTACATACTATCTTAATATGTAACATATTGTATTGTGTACATTTGGAATTGCTTTCAAATATAACTAATATGAAAATGACTGGACTAAAAAAAAAAGGTTGTCCACCTGAAATCATTTCCCTCATGGCTGTGTGCTTTAAAGCAAGGTTATATTATGTAAATAAACAGAACTATGTTTAAACACAACGGTGTTTACTTCCTTATTTTTGCAAGACACTTTTTTTTTGAAGAGATGAGCTTCACCGTTTTGTAGCGCAGGCAACTTATAATAGGAGCTGAATGGCGCCCCCTAGAGGCTGCAGATGAGCAAGGTCTGTCCAGGCCTCCTGGCAGAGATTGGCTCTGCAGGAGGGAGACTTCATCTAAATCAGACTTTTCTTTTTATGTTATGGGGAAATTTAGATATTTATGTATTCTGTGAAAATTAACTGCAATCTACTAAAACAGATGATCCTATCAAATTAAAATGCTTCAACAGCACAGTTTTCATCAGTCTTTTTCCCTTTGAAAATTATCAGGAGGAGAAGGAGCTGCTTTCAGATTCTCCCCTTTCCCCCTCAAGGGTTCACCACAGCAGACAAATCCACATGTGATTCTGCACAGGCTTTACGCAGGCTGCCCTTCCTAAGCAACCCTCCCGTTTAAACCGGAGTTGGACCAGCAGTAGTACACTGGCTGGGCATGTGTCTACCCCCTGGTTCCAAACCGGGGACTTCATGCTTGTGAGGCAAAGGTATACACCACTACGCCAAGGAGAACACACATCTCATGCCCCTGGGCACTTAATGGAATCAGTATCTAAATCTTATTGGCCACTGGGATATAAAAACCTCCTTGAACTGTTTGACAGCTTACCGAAATAAGGTATTGAAAAGCTTTATTCCCCTGGAAGTTCTGCTTCTAACACCATCTTCTCTGTTGCATAATTCTCCCATTGATTTTAATTCAGGAATCTGAGTGCCAGCTCTCCTCCTTATATAAAAAACCCTACAGTAAATTTCCTAATTTAAATTTAGAGGAATGTTTAAATTTCACACATCTTGTAGTTTTGAGGAAAAAAAAAACAAAGCAGATGATCCTTTCAAAATAGTCAATTTCTGGCAAATTCTTTCGCTTTGCAAATGATCAGCACTTGTCATATGATCAGTAATAAACTTTTTCTGCAGGCTGTCTGTGGAAGGCACCAAAGTCCTTCTGGGGGCTGTTTTTCCACACCTTTGGGCATTTATTTTACCTAAATTAACAATAATTCTAATGGTCACTGACACAGAAGCTGCACTCCTAGAATAACCAGTGACTTGACAGCAAAATTATGGTCTCAAAAAGCTCTATGCTCCTCCAAGTTAAACTTCTACCACCATCTTCCCTGTTGCGTAATCCTACCAGCTTTCAATTGAGGAAACTTTGAGCGCCATCAACATATCCCTTCCTTATGTAATGTGACTGTAAACCAGTGAGGCTCTTTGGGAAAAGTTAAATCATTATGCATGCTGTGAAAATGATCTAAAATAAGGGAACAATCAAAAACAGACAACTTTAATAACACGATTTTAAGCACCATATAAACAATAATAAACCCTTGTGGCACTTCCTGTGTAATGACCTTAATAAATTTAAATGCTTGTGGCTTATCCAAATCCCATCCCCCCCTCCTCATATGGCTGCATGTTCTTCTTCCTATTCAGAGCCCACTGATGCTTCTGTGGGACTGTCTGCAAGGAATCTGAGGAAAGCCACTGACAGCAGTTCCTCTGCAGCTTTCTGTTACCTGCTTCCTGTGTCTGGCTGTTTGAAAAACACGTCAGTCTGATTCAGAACTTCAAATTTTTATTTGAACTAAAGATTAACACACAATTGTTAAAATCTTCACTCTGAAGTTTTGCAAAAAACAGTCTTTGAAAGGCTGGCCCAATCAGCTGTGAGGTCTTAATTTCTGGAGGGAAAAATTCGACACATAATGTTTGCTTTGAAAATGAAAAACAGAACAGCATAGGTCAATGGATGCCTACGAAGTCGACCAGAGGGACAAACAAAATGTTCTGGCGTGTTTAAATACCTCACCTTGATATAAAAAAAGACTCCATTTTGAAATATTTACAGTTCTTGAAAAGAAAAATTGACCGGGACATCTAATAGTCCAAATAGAAAAAGAAACGTCAGATGTTGCATTGTGATGCAAAAACTCACTGTCCAGGAGACGAACTGATTACAGAAAACTGATGATAAATTCTTTTGAAAATGCGGTAGTCCCGTGTTTACCTTTACTCAGAGGATTTAATTTGTAGCCACCTGGCCCCTGTCCTGTCTGGGCTGGCTTTGCAGAAGCAGCTCCGTGTTTTCGGCTCTCAGTCTCTCCAGTTCCTTCTCCATCTCGCTGACCCGCGCCAAGGAGTGCTGACCCCCGGGCTCCGCGGCGCGTCTCAGCCGGTTGTTCTCCTCCTCCAGCCGGGACATGCACTTCTCCAGCTCCAGGTACTCCTGCACCAGCTCCTGCTTGGTCATATTCTGCAGGCTCTCTACGTGGTATTTCTCGTAGGTCTCGGAAAAGTCTCTCTGGAGAAACTCCCCACCTGCGTTCCCCGGCCTCCCGATGCCGTCGCTGCCTCCGCCGCTGCCGTCATCATAGTCCTGGTCCTCATTCTCG
Organism: Etroplus canarensis; assembly: GCA_015106775.1. NCBI lineage: Eukaryota > Metazoa > Chordata > Actinopteri > Cichliformes > Cichlidae > Etroplus > Etroplus canarensis. The sequence goes on along the minus strand of VUQH01004024.1, from coordinate 6,271 downwards.
ATAAAGTCCTCCTCGCTGCCGGTGTCCTCCATGCGAGCGCCGACCCCCGGAGGCCGCCTGACCGCTATTTCGGTGTTGAGGTCGGGCTCTTCTCGGTCGTGCTCGTCCATCAGGAACTGAGTGGTGTTGTAAGGGGCGACCGGGAGCCCTTTGGCGAACATCTCCTCTCTCATACGCGAAGCCCTGGCCGTCTCTCTCTCCTCCAGGGCTTTCTTCTCCTCCCAGGAAAGTTTGTTATACGGCTTCCAGTGGCGCTTCTTCTTGGAGGTCCTGCGCCTGTGCCTCTTCTTGCCCAGACGCGCGTCAAAGCCCGTATCGGAGTCGATGAGCAAACTCTCCTCCTGTACCTGCAGCCGCCTGTCTTGACCATTTTTCCCCTGCGAGGTGTGATTGTTCCCACCGGCAGCGTGGATGTTGGCTTTCTGCTGAGGCTGAGCCGCAATCCGGCACTTCTGGAGCTCGTTTCCGGCTGCTAAGGCAGGGCACACCTCCCTCTGCCCGCCTTTCATTTGCCGTAACTTGTCCGTGTTGATATCCTCACAGTTCTCCGCCCGCCGCTGCTCACTCTGTCGCCCCCTGTCGCCGTTCTGCGGTCCTTCATGGTTGCTGTCTGGGAGATGCTCCAACGCGTCTCCCCTGCTCCCACCTGATGGGCTGCTGCCTGAAGTTTTCAGGTGATGGGTCTCCTCTGGTTCTGTCATCCTGACGATCCGCTCCTAGGGCTCCAAGTTAACACATTTTAGATGATATTCATGCTGCCGCGACTGAGCTTAAAAAGTTCCTTAAAAGATGTTAACCTGAACAAAAAATAATCCTCAATGAAGCGAAATCACAAAGGAAACTTTTGACGGGGAGGGGGGGCTTTCAACGATTGCAAACAAACGTAAAAGTAAACTTCCCAAAAGTAAACACTTGTTACTCCTCCAAGGGTTTGTCAAAGCAACTGTCGCTAACTACCATTAACTATTTCGCTGCTGTCAGAGCCACCGCTCACTAAGAAACTACGTCCCGCCGTCACAACAGTGTCCAATGTACTGCTCAAGAAGAGGGAGCGAGTGTTTATATACCAGCTCCGCCTCTATCCGCGCGCATGCTACCGCTCGCGACACCTGGTGCATTGTGGGGCATGTGGTTTTAATTTTAGCGAATGCTTGACCGAAAGCTTCGCAATAAACTACATAGCCCACAAGTCTACAACAACTGACGAGGTTTTTGACCAATCAAATAAGACAATCTCGAGTTAGCTAAAGTCTGCCCTTCTCTTAGCTGATTGGGCGAGAGAGTAATTTTGCTGTTGCTAAGCTCAGGGTATTTTCTGACTGGGCAGATCAGTAGTCAATCAAAGGTGCGTAATCCATACGAAGAAAGCAGTGCCGGGCATTTTATGGACGCTACTATTTACAAATGAAGGGATGGTCGTCTCAATTTAAGAAGTAAAAGTTAGTGTAGTTACCTTTGAATGACATAATAAGCCATTTGGAATCAATACGCACATTTTACACGCAGAGTCACCCCCTTTCTTTTTATTTGCTCAACAGACAGTCCAAAAACAGAATCAACCGTACAATGCAAACCCTCCTGCATTTTAAGCTACAAGAAGAAGACCTCTAGCGGAATCTAGTCCGCCTTCGATGTTCTTACTAGAAACTAAGTAAAAACAGCTTGTTCTAAAAAAACCCGAAATAATTCTGCATGCCAGCTGTCATAAAAACGCGCCGTTCTGGCGCCATTTGGATGATTAAATGTTAAAGTATCGACATTCCGTGTTGCGCGGAGTGATATGTTGTGGGGCAGGGGTTAGGGGGGGAAACTCTGGAATCAGCGTAAACAAACGACATTTATTGTGAAGCTGCGGCGGGGAGCGCAGCTGCGGTTCTTTCGCTGTTAAAAGGGTGGGTCAGGCCATCTTACACTTGCTCAGCAATCCTACAACCAGCGGACGAAGCGGTGTAGAGCAGTTTTGGGTTTCTCCGCGCAGTCTGATAACGCAGTGTTAGTTTCACACTGTTGTCTCGGGTAAACGGCTAAGGATAAGCTAGCTAGCTAACGTTAGCCAAACGTTAGTTAGCCAGTGTGCGCTGCGTTGTGTCGTTCCCAAACTAAACACTACATAACTCCATTAAATGTGAAGCCATATATAATCAAAATAAACCGAGTTTGTCACAGAAAAGAGACTCATAGCCAGCGTTAGCATAACGATCAACATAATGCACCTGAAGCTAAGCAAGCTAACGCCTGTTAGCTGACGCTACACTGTAGCGTTAATGTATAAAAGGGAATAAATAAACCACCACTGTTCGAACAGTTTCGATCTGATTTCTTCTTTTCTGTCCGGTTGCTGCAGCAGAAAAACCGCAACACCTCCAGCTACTCAAACTCAGCGTTAGCCAGCTGCTAACTAGGCCAACGTGTTCATTAAGGGATCCGCGTAATTCCTGGACTAACATATCTCCCCCACCACCACCTCTTCTCATGCGTGTTTCTCCTTTCTATTTGGCCATTAATGTGCACATTTCGAGTGTTGTGACAGTTTTGCCGGAGCCGCACGAAAAAGAAAACGCACGGGCGGAGTGAAAACGGCGGTTTTGTGAAACAATCTATCACACGAGACCTTCCATTAACTGTCTTGTTTTCAGGAAGTAGACAGCGCCTGATCTTTCCAGCTTTTCCTTTAGTTAACTGGTGGGTGTAACTCGCCACACTAATAATTTACTACATCGTTCGCAACTTCTCTTTACTGTCGGCCTTTTTAAAATAAACAGGTGAAATAAAATAGTGAGAGAAGGGCAGGGGATTGGGGGGTCTTGGTGTAGAATATAAATGTTAATTTAGTCCTTTCTGATGCTCATTATTTACATGTACATACTGTGTAAAGAGACAGTATACTGTGTTGATGTTTGACTAAACACACAGGTTCTCCCCAGTTTGCTTGCATTAATGGAAGAAGTGGGTTATTCAGTCTGTGGCCTTATGGTGGGTGACTGGTCTCTCCTAACACTGCCTGTGAAGACTGGCTACAAACACAGGCCTACTGTTTCTACTAATAGAAGCAGGCAGAGTTTCAGCTCTGGCAAATAAGCAAAGGCGAACTAGGAAATCCTTTGAGAGGGGAGGTGATCTGTTCCAGTTAATATGAAACCTAATGACTGCAGAGATTGAGAAATCATACCAGGGCTGCCCATGTTGTCAAATCAAGGAGCGGTGTGCAGCTACAGAACCAAAGCTGCTCCTGCATAGATCCCAGCTTGTGAGGATTAGCAGGCATGACTTAATCTCTCACCCTGTCCAACATGGTAGTCACTGCAATCGAGAGGAGATGAAAGATTAAAAAAACTGTTATGAGCTGGTTGCATGGGCCTGAAGAGGATGCTAGGGAGACCGGACCAGCATTTTTGGCATTTGTGAGGTGAGGGTGGGGGCTTACATCTTGAGACATTGTTCCATATGCAGTTTTCTAAAGCCTGGCTTTTATGCAACACATGTGAAGAGAAGAGGGGAGTTTCTGTTTTTTAAATTAGGTGACAGCCTGTCTAATGCTAAGCCCATCAAGGAAAGCTAGAAGTCTCCAAAAAGTCACAAGCTTTGTGGATTTTGGCAAATATGATGGAGTCTACCGCACAGAACAGGGGTCTCGAACCTGAGGCTCCAGGCTGTTTTGCCCATCTCCAGTGGCTCCTTGAGGCTTTGACCAAAAAAAAAAAAATGCTGAACCTCAGTAGAGATGGGTAGTATGAATGTAAACACAGGTAGGTTCACAAGTTTTGGGACAATGACGCTTGGTTTTTTTTTTGTGTGGTTTTTTTGCAATGCTGCCTCTGTACACCACCACAGTGGATTTTGAAATCGCACAGTTAAAATGTGATTGAAGTGCAGACTTTCAGCTGTAGTTCAATGGCATTGATAAAAGAATTGCATTAACTCTTTAGGAAATGCAGCTATTTTTTACATAGTCCCACCTAATATATATAATAGTCATATGGGGTAAAATATTTGAATTACACCTGGTAGTAATGTTTATAGGCTCATTTATATTTAACAGAGTGCGCCACCGTATACTTTATTTATCCCAAATGTGGGAAATTCTTTTGTCATAGCAGCAAAAAACATTTTAAACAACATACATAACAAATAGCCTAATAATAAATAAACAGGCATTATAAGGCTCAAATATGTGTTGTGGTGCAATGCATGTTTTTTCAGGTCTAGCACAGCTTAAAATGGCTCTTTTGATAGTAAAGGTTGCTGACCTCTGACACAGAAGTTGAAGCTTCAGTACATGCTGAAAAATAAAAGTTTTTGTCACTTCTGCTAGTTATTTTGCAATTTCTCAAAGGGAAAAATGAAGTGACACAGTATACGTGTTTCATAATCGATTAAAAATTGCTAAAGTTGTCGGATGTAGCTCAAACAAGGTGTGCCAATATATGGATGCATCCCTATTGAAACCCAAAGATAGTTACCAGACAGAATCCCTCCATTTTCTTCTGCTTATCCAATTCAGTGTTGCAGGGGGCGCTGGAGTCTATCCCAACTGTCAAGACAGGGTACACCCTGAACAGGGTGCCAGTCCATCGCAGGGCCAAAGCAGAGAGACAGACAACCATTCACACACATGGTCAACTTAGAATCTCGATTTAACCTAGCCCCTTTGCATGTCTTTGGACGGTGAAAGGAAGCCGGATTAACCAGAGAGAAACCATGCAAGCATGGTGAGGAATGTGCAAGCTCCACACAGAAGGGCCCACACTGGCCTGCTGATGAATTTGAACCCAGAACCTCTTGCTGTGGGGCAGCAGTGCCACAGGAATATCCATCTTTATATACAGGAGTATATAAAGATGGACACACAAGATCCTAAGAACAACCTTTAGCTTCCTTTTATCCTAATTGTGTTTATGTATAGCTCTAGAGTTTTGAAAGTTTTATTCAAATATATTTGACCTTTACGCGCTTGTTAGCAATCTGGTAATCTGTGTAGTTTATTGTGTTTTTATTTTTAAAGTTAGATATACACATTTCAGATTACCTCCCTGCATTACTAATGTTTCCCCCATTGCCCCACACAAACGCAGTGTTTGTCCCACATTTAGTTTGTTGGGATCTGGTCACCTTAGTGGAATCACATGAGGTCCAGATGAGTGTTTATAGTGAGAGAAACACCAGATTCCCCAGTGACTCTGTTAAAAGACATCACCTTAAGCTCCTTCCTGCCAACCTACCAAACTTGTTTTTTTGCACGTGTATTTGGCTGTGGATCAGCTCTGTCCCGCTCTGCTCCCTGTTATTATTCCATTACTAAGACTTCATTAAGTTTGCAGGCAGTGCTCTGATGCTGGAGCACCATTTACTAACAGAAAATAATGGAGTGCAGGTTTTCTCCTCCATTACCAACCCTTAAAATCCATGCAGACAGCACAAACATACAGGCCACAGAAGACGAATGTGGCATTACAGAACTGACTGTTGCTGTTGTTGTTGTTGTTGTTGAGATCGAAGCAGTTAGTTTAAATAACCAACAGGGGGCGCTGCCTCCTTATCCACTGACATGATTTGAATAGGGAGCAGTTTTATTCAAGATTTTTCTACGCATACTCTGTGACTAATTCCCGTTTTGGGAAGGATGTTTGGTTTGTTTTTTTATCATTTGTGAAGGGTATGTGTTTGTCACCTGACCTGAATGAAAAGATTTCAGCAGACCACTTTCTCGCAGTGGATATTAATAATCATAGTACCTTATTCTTGTAAATATGCATAGTTTTTGTGTGTATTCGACATGTTAAGTGCAGCATTACAAGGTTTTACCTGTTTTGAGATCATAATCCAGCATGGGGCAGGGCTATTTTATATGCAAGATAAATAATAACACCAAATATGTCCATGCAGGGGCATGTCCGGGGAGGGGGTATAGGGTGCCCCCCCCTACTGATTTCCTACTGATATGACCAGTAGGAAGGGAAGTTTGTACATTTACTAAAATACGGTTGTAATGTGCTTGTAAGTACTTCTATATTATGCTACTTTAACCCATAAGAACCCATGGTAACACACGTGATCTATAATCTACCGTAAACCTACACATACGGATCAGTATTTAAGGTTTGACTCTCATCATCCACTGGAGCATAAACTGGGTGTCATCAGGACACTACAACATAGAGCGAACAGAGCGGCCAGGGAAGCAGAAAAACATCACATCAAGAAGGCCCTGAGTAAATGTGGTTATCCCAGCTGGACATTCGTCAAAGCTGGGAAGGCAACCAAAGAACGCTCC
>VUQH01004023.1:4089-14215 GCA_015106775.1 Etroplus canarensis | reverse complement strand
ATCGGGGGGGGGGGGGGGGGGGGGACACTCCAGTAGAAAGTCTTTTCTAAAGATGACCCCATAATACTAAGCAGAAGTCATCACAAAAAAGCACAAAGGCTTTGGGGGGAGAGATACACACACTTCAATCTAATTGCAGTAATGCATAAATCCAAGCAGCACAAAAAATATCAATGAAGTATGCATAATCTCTGAAAAAAAGAAAAAGGTATGAAAACATCCCTGCTTTCATGTTCCTAAATACAAAACTTCAGTGTAACAAGAGGTCCTTTTCCGCCTTTTTTTTGTTTGTTTTTTTTTGTCTTTTTTCTCCTTTAAAACAGGTAAAATTTAAGTCCTCGGGTGGTGTGAGTGGTATGGGATGACAGTCTTTTTGTGTCATTAAATTTTTTTTTTTTTCTCTCTTGGTTTTTCTTATTATACTTGAAGATGTGGTAAGCATGCAAGCCTCGTAGAGGAGGGGCCCGGAAGGGCTGATGGGGTGGGCTGGTGGTGAAAGATGGAGCCTTTAGGCCAGGGCTGGGAAGGCCTCAGGATCATCCACATTGGGGACTGACACTCCACTAGCCTAATGGGAGCAAAACACACAACAACCAGAACAGGATTAGGATGACTTGTGGTGAAGATGGCATGAACAGGATATAAACAGTTAGCTCATATGCGCTACAAACTGCAGCTCGTCTAACGGCCACTTGAGGTTGGCTCCAAAAGAAACCCCCATGTTGCCGGCACATTACCGGAGAAAGAACCATGTTTAAAGCCTGGTAGAAAAATGCTTTGGCCACTACATCTATTTAACTCCCTCAGGACAACTATATGGGATGTTTTTTTTTTTTTTTTTTTAAAAATAACTCACTCATTTATAGCTACAAGCTGTAGCTGTCTGCGAGGCTTCACCTCCGCTATGCGTCTTATTATTCTCAGTATGTGTCATATTCAGTGCGTCCACATTTCATTATATAATCGCAATGTGGTGCTTTAAAGGGCCGAACTACATGATATTTTTGACATCAAATCGGCGACCGGAAGTAGGGGCAGGGCCGGAAGCGGCCCGCGATCCGCGAGTTTGACACCCCTGCACTAGGATCATGTCAAAGTTACTATATCCTTGTTGTATTCACAGTCTATTGCAGTGTCAAACCCACAGGAAATCAGCAGTGTTCACATTGCAGATCTCAATGCTCGATTCCAAGGTTTTTTTTTGGATGAGATCCGACTTTTTTGCATGGCCGTTCACATTACAATTTAATTGCGACCGCCGTCTAACTCCAGTGTGAAAAAGGCTAGGGTCCTGAAGTGATGCGCATGCACAGAAGAAGGTGTGACATCACACACTGTGTTTGCAAAAGTAAATATGGATGCTACCCATGTCAGCGTGTGAGTAAAACCTCACTCTCTTTCCACTGACCAGCTCCATCAATGCTGTCTGCCAGGCTTGTTTCATCAGAATCAGAATACTTTATTAATCCCAGGGCGAAATTGTATTTTGTTGTTACAAACGCTCAGTCAGATATAAATAAATATGAATTTGAAAGGCAGCAGATGTAAAATTGAGAGGTAAGAGATATGATAAAAAAAATAAACAAATATACCCGTCTATATGAAATGCCATATGTAGCACAAATAAGCCATTATTTACATTTGATCTTGCCGCGTCTAGCCTCCTACGGCGCAGAATAATGACGTCTGTCTCACTTTGATGACGTGAAAGTCGGATTAAATGCAACAAGACCTTTTATGATTCTGATGCCAGACCCACAGAGACCCATATCAGAGCTTTGCCTCTTCTTTCAGCTGCACCTTTAACAGATCATCTGCCTCCATCTCACTCTGTCCTTTGTATCTTCTTCTGCCCCACCAACCCTCTGCATGTCCTCCTTTACCGCCTTCCTCTTTTCCTCAGTCCTGGCAGCTCCACCTTCAACATCCTATGCCTAATATATCCACAATCCCTCCTCTGCACATGTTCAAACCATCTCTCTGACTTTGTCTTCAAACTGTTCAACTTGAGCTGTCCTGCTGAGGTACTTGTATGTAATCCTGTCCATCCTAGTCACTCCCAGCAACAAATCTCAATAAAGTCTTGTAAACCTTTCCTTTCACTCTTGCTGCTATCCTTCTGTCACAGAGTGCTCCTTGCATCACCATTCCACCTGCCTCCCTCTAATTTATGTACATGTATTCTGTCTTCCTTCTACTGATTTTCATTCCTCTTCTCTCCAGTACATACCCCCATCTCTTCAGGCTCTCTACTCTTACTACGGATCACAATGTAGTGTGCAAACATCATAGTCCATGGAGGTGCCTGCCTAAAAATGTCTTAAACCAGTAAACTAACGGAAACACCACTGAAATGCATCATTAAAATAAACAGTCATATATAATGATAATAAAAACTTTTAGCTGCAGTCTCAGCTTTAAAATACAAACAGTAGCGTGTAAATTATTTAAACTTAACTTGAGTTTAAGGACCTATATTATGACAGTTCCCCTCCCTGACTGTCATGAGGTCAGACAGTGAATTTTGCATAGCGGAGCATGTGGTCACTGCTCTGTTATTTCAGGGCCTTAGCGATCCACAGCAGGTTTTCCACCTCAGTGGATTTACAGCCTGTTCAGTCAGCGAGCCAAATCTTTTGTGAGAGACACTAAACCTTTGTTGCTGGTAGCGACAGCAGCTTTTTTTGTTGTTACCTTTTCGGAACGTCCTCCCCCGCGTGCTGTCCTGCTGCCTCCCCCACCGCGGCCTCCTCTACCTCCACGTGCGCCCCCACGCCCGCGGCCAGGGCGGCCCAGGTCTCCAAAGTTGATTTCCAGCTGAGATGTGATGTCGTTGGCTGGTTTGCGGAAATGGTGGTCGCCGGACTCGTCAGCGGTGGTCTGCTGATAGAGACAGTTGATAAGTAGGTTAGACTTTAACTGTACTTAAGATCAGTGATATAGTATTAAAACCTCTCTTTGGTGTATGCTGCTTGTCATTATATTTTTAGATTTCCTCTGGAACCATAAATTTAAAAAAACTCTGAGATTCTTTTCAGTATTTTAAAAGGTGCTCACCATTGTATGACACCTAACACTGAATGTTTTCATGGGTTGTGCTGTTTAAAGACCAGTGTGAGAAATGCAGGCACCTTGTGGTACAGAGTGTGTGAGTCTGCTTCCGTCTCAGTGGCATCAATCAAAGCACCAACAGGCCTCTGGAAATTGAACAAAAGAAATGTGCAGAAAGTTATTTTTAGAAGACAAAGTGACCACCAACCAAACAGCCTGAGTCTGTTTACCTGACACTGATTTTACAAGGTAATTACAACATAACATAACATAATAGCAACCCTCCCGCCATTTTCACTGTACAGAAAGTTTTAAAAGGAAGGCAAGACAATAAAGTCTCTATATTGTCAGCTTTAAACACAGCCCTTTAATTTAAAAAGACAAGAGAGTGGCCAAACCAAAAGTGTACACCGGTTATGGCCTGTTAGCACTGAGCCTGAACTGCAAACTTCGATATTAACGCAAAAACCTCAAGGCAAAGAACACCGAATAAACACAACAGCAAACTTATAACTAGAACATCAATGACCTGGTAGCTCATCCATCCAATTTATAATTCATCACAGTTCACAGCTTACTGTAATGTGTAAAGTACCGAAAGAAAGATCCAAGGTTTCTTGTCATTTGTTAGCTGTACTGCATAAACTAATGAGAGTTAAAATCTACTGAGAAGCCAAGGAGGCTTACAAACAGCCGCATCCAGAACGACGACTCTAGTTCTTGACCGGTCCTAACCTAGCCAATATTATTATGCCATAAATACGTCCAATGACAGAGGGGCACATGCAATTACTCATTTTGAGAACATTACAATTCAGTTACTGTCGCAATTTTTGTGAAAATGAAAAAGTGCCTTTAAAATGTTAACTATGACTTTAACCTTGACCACAATGTGGGTGGGGACTCATTAGGTGATCATTATGTGCAAGTTACACCAAAATCTGGCTAATTCGCCAGGAGGTGGAGCAATTTTTGTGAACTGTGGATGGACAGACAGACTTGCCCTGGCATTACCTCATTGATCCTTTGACTGGATGAGCCAAGTATCAGTGTGAAAGTTTGTAAGCTTCCAAAGTCCATAATTCCTGAGCCTGTGCACAGTTGGTGTACAGCATGGATGTGCACAACTAGTCCCCAACACATTTAAATATTGTTGCCCTTGCTAGTCAGCACCAGAAATAATGGTCAGTTTAAACTTTTATTGTTCATATTTTATTCTTGTTCACCTCCAGCTTCAACAGATGGCAGCACCCCTGACTCTCTTTGTGACAGGAAGACGTGAACAAGCAAGGTGCAAAGCCAGACAGACGACAGCCAGCATGGTTCTGCAGTACTCTGAACCAGAAAATAAGCAGTTGTACACAGGCTGTGTCAGAGCAACCTGGTGTATCACCATGTAACAACATTCTGCCCAGGTGGGTAAGAAGGCTGCGGGCGCTAGCGCTGCTAAGGTTAGTCACACTTACCAAACTAATCTGATATCGTGCATGCGCAATGTTATGCATGGCGCCACACATTTGCATGTGTGCATTTAAAGCAAAAATACTATTCCATTTTCACTACAAACTATTTGGAGATCGCATCCAAACTGCTCAAATGAATGTGGATAGCTGTAGCACATTTGTGATATGTTTGCTTTACCTGGTACAGCGTTTTCTTGAGAAGTTCTGCACAGAGCTTTCTGACAGCTGTAGTTATCTTTTGCTCTGCGTGTTTGTCCTGTTTGTACAGCACTAGCTAATCTCACATGTTCTTCTGGTCTGACGCCTGGTGGTTAGCAGTGAATTCTTCTATTTTCCCATTTAACGCCATAGAGTTTCTGGGTAGATCACTGCCCGTTCTGGCAGTAATAGGGAATTACAGCCTACCAGGTGTCTGGCAGCAACAAGTTAAAAAATATAAATTTTAAGACAAAACTTTTCAGCTATTAATTTATTTTTATAACTTAATGACTATTTGAATATTCGCTTATCATATATGTCCCCATTTAAGACTAGTCTTATATACACGTGCAGTCTTTTTGTAATTTAGGATTAGTCTGAGTTTTTTTCATTCGTTCAACTCAGATTAGATTCATTTAATTACCATGTCTTTATACAGACTTGGGCTTTGTTCACTACTTCAGTAGGTATAAAAGTAGACATTACTGTGGAATATTTCTCATACATAAAAATACAAGCATAAAAGCAGCATTCATATTTGGACTATAGAGCTGAAATTAAATAGCAACCTCCTACTCCTTTGGGGTTATACACATACCATGTTCGGTAAAGCTTTTAAAAATGAGTTATTGTGATAAAGTTGAAAATCTCTAAAGAGGCAGCACGACCATCATCTCCTGATTTTAGCCCAGGAGATATATTTAGAGACGGGAACATGCCTTGTGTAGACAGCGAAGGTCTTAGAGACAGAAGACTAAACTTAAAGGTCTAAGCTGTGGGCAACAGAGAAAAGCTCATAAATCACCACACTCACATCTTCGCTCTTGGACTTGTGCAGCACGTATCCTTTCTTCCACTGGCTGTCGGCTCCCTCGTTGGGCTTACGGATGTTGAACTCCACCTTGGTGCGCTCCTTGTCCTGCATAGCCTTCCACTCATCAAGGGTCATCTCTCTGGGGCCTTCATTTTTCACTTCTTCAACTTCATTCTCTCTGGAATGTGTGGAACACAAAAACAATGTGGGAACTTGCCAATCCTCTTACCTCTATAAATGCCGTCCAATCTGGAGGCCAAAAGGTCAGAGATAATATTCAACAAATTTTCACAAAAGCTTTTTGACCAGCTTTCTAAATTTTGCTAAAATTCTTGAACGGGCAAGATTCCATTGCATTCATACATCACCTGAAACTCAAACATGTGACCAGGAAATAGATTTCTCACTTGTTCTCGGAGCCAGCAGGTGCATTTTCCTCACCCTCTGGGGTCGTCTCAGGAGGAGCAGCTTGTTCGGCCTCACTGGGAACCAAGACACACACACACACACACACACACACACACACACACCGTCTCTTTTTTAATTTAGCTTCCAAATTCGCACTCTGAAAGCTTAGCACAAGTGGTAAACACTTCAAAATATCCTGACTGAAACATCCTGTGATGTGACAAAAATAGAACGTCTTCAAATAGACTGCACACAGTAAAGTCTGTACAAACATCAGATGTGCCTCATTATCCTACTCAGACAAACAGGCCACGTGTCTATTTGGGAAAACTCACCTCACTTCGTCCTTCACGTTGCCCCAGTTGTGTGAGCCACTGCCACTGCGCTTCTCCTCGCTTTTCTGATTGCTGGAACAAAAACAGCAAGAAAAGGCCCATAATAATGCATGAGTTTGACAAATTCTCTCAAGCCCACAGCGAGGAGGTTTTCTCATTAAGGGAGGTGCTGATTATAGACCACATAAAGAAATACTTTCTTAACTTAACTTGGACACTTACTGAGTATAAAACCTAGTCAAGGAATTAAAGCAGAAGGGGTTATTTCAAGATCTATCTACTGGAGTAACTTTGTATGATGCACAATTCAAAATAATCCTTATTTATCCTATACTGGACTTTGGTGTAGTCCCTCAGTTCATCATCCATCTTAAACAAGCTATTTTAGCCCTTCCTTCTTTTAATGGCATCTTTTTTTCTGATTGGCTACCCGCCAACCATAGGGTTGAACAGCAGGTGGGTGGGGCTTGAGTGCCTGACATGACCATCTTAGTCATGGCGCATCTTTCTGACATATACAGAGGCAAGAGCAGAAAACAGCTGTTTGAAACGGAGCAAAGCAGTCTAAATGCCAAGAAAAAGTGGATTATTTTCACACATGATAATCTCATTATTAAAAACTCTGGCCTTGTTAGTATGAACATCTACTACTGTAACAGTATATATGATAGAAAATAATGAAAACCACAATAGGCCTCCCTCAAGAAAGTATACCTCAATTCAAAAATGACATGGTCAGGTAAGTGATTTCAACATTTGGTCTCAGGGCTGACTCACGATTTGTCACTGCCGCTGTGTCTGTCGAAGTCTCGTTTCCCGCGCGAGTCAAAGCCGTCACCTCGGCCCATGCCCCGCCCTCTTCCACCACGCCCACCCCGGCCGCCACCACGCCCTCTCGGGGGCCTGTCTCCAGAAGGCCTGATGGACAAAAACAAACACACATTACGTTAAAGCAAGCACACGTCACCTTCCGGCACTGCACGTGTGGCAGCCTGTTGCAGCAGCTCCTGCTCTTTTCTTAGTGGTTCCCCCCCCCCCTTTTTCTTTATTCTACTCTTTTTATAACAATATAATTGTGAACCATGTACTAGAAAGCCACTGGGCTCGTTCTGGTCTTCCCTCTGTTTTTAACTCCGTTTTTCACTGTGTTCAGAGATCCCATGAGGAACCCTTTTGTTTACAGTAGGGACCAGCTGTGCTCTGCAATACAGTGGTGCTGCCATGCTGGGGCCCAACACCGTGCTGGAGAAGACTATACAGACCTATCCTCCCATCTATTTTTATGAGAAATATAAGATCTGTTCCTAAGAAGATGCATGGCCTCACAGTGCTGACCCCAAACCAGACAGAATACCCGGAGAGCATGTTGTTTATGGAGACATGGCTAACCACGCCAACTCCAGACACAACAGCTACTCTAGATGGCTTCCATTTGCTGCAGGCAGATGGAACAATGCAGGGCAGTAAGAGAAAAGGAGGACGGCTGGTAGTATTTGTGAATGATAGATGGTGTAACTCTGGGTACATCACGGTTAAGGAGCAAATCTGCCGTAAGAACAGTAAGTTGTTAGCTGTTAGCATGCAGCCATATTATCTGCTGAGGGAATTCTAGCACTTTATCACAATAGCTGCGTACACACACCCCTCCGCTAACACTGACACAGCCTGTGATGTCCTGCACTCAGCGGTGAGCAGGCTGCAGTATCAGCACCCAAATGCCCCTTTCCTGATCTCTGGGGATTTAAATCACACCTCTCTGTTCCCCACTCTGCCCACATTCACCCAGTATGCTCCTGCCACAAAAAGACAACAAAATGCTGTATGTTAAACCAAGGAGGCATACAGCTCCTCACCCCTCCTTTCCCTGGGGAGATCTGATCACAACCTGGTTCATCTCGTGCCTGTATACCTCCAGCTGTGACCCGCAAAGTTAAAGGATGGTTGATGAGACTGGGGAGGTTCTTATGGGACTGTCTGGAGTCAACTGTTAAGGGAGGAACTCTGTGATCCTCATGGGGAGGACGTTGACACTCTTCAGACTGTACGTGACTACATCAACTTATAAACTGAGTACACCGTACCCACCAGGACCCCAATATAAAGGTCCTCCTTAATGAGAAGAAGAGAACCTTTAGATCAGGGGATAAAGAGGAACTGAAGGCTGTTCAGAAGAAGCTAAGGAGGAAGATGAGGCAGGGGAAGGGCAGCTAGAGGAAGAAGATGGAAGACCAGCTGGAGAGAAACAACATTAGTGGAGTCTAGAAAAGGCCCCAAGACCATCTCTGGTCACAAATAACCAGACCAGAAGTGGGTAAATGACCTGAATCAGCCACCCCTGCTGCTGTTGTCTGCACCTTCAACATGCTGCCCAAACCCAACTTTACCCCTCTTCTCACAACCCTTAGTACGCAACCACCCCCATTGCTCCTCCAACCAAGAACTCACCTCCCACAGCCCACAGCCTCCACTCCCCTGACCCCTCGTCCAGTCTATCCTCTCAACCACCCAGGTGAGAAACGAGCTCTGGACATTAAAAGCAAGCAGCTACAGGCTCCTCAAATCCTGTGCAGACCAACTGTGCAACATTGTGGAATATATGTTCAACATGAACCCGAAGCTGGGGAGAGCACCACAGCTGTGGAAAACATCCTGTGTGGTACTAGTGCCAGAAACACCACACCAGAAGGACGTCAACAGCTACAAGCTGGTGGCACTGACATCGCACCCGATGAAGACTCTGGAGAAGCTGGTCCTTGCCCAGCTCCATCCTGTGGTGACTTTATCAATGGACCCGCTTCAGTCTGCCTCCCAGCCTGGCATCAGGGTGGATAAAGCCATCACCTACCTCCTTAAAGAGCTTCTTCCTCACATTGGGAAGACTGGGAGCACTGCGAAAGTCACTTTCTTTAATTTCTCCAGTGCTTTCTACACCATACAACCTGCACTCCTGATGGGACAGGCTGGAGCACATGGGGGCTGACCACCACCTTTCATCATGAATTCTGGACTACCTCACTAGCTGACCACAGTATGTGAGGGCATGGGACTGTGTGTCTGACCATGGGGACCTTGCAGGGAATGGTCTCCGTTCCTCCTCACCCTCTACAGTGCAGACGTCATGTATCATCTGCAGAAGTTCTCTGATAGCTCTGTGATCATTGACCTCATCATAAATGGGGATAATCGAAAGTACAGAGAACTGACCAAGGACTTTGTAGTCTGGTGCCAGCGGAACAGCCTCTACATCAATATGGGGAAGACAAAAGAGATGGTGGCGGATTACAAACTTTGGAATTTGTAAACACAGTCTTTTTTCCTTAATATTATATTATCCTATTATTATTATTAATGTATTTTTCCTTTGATGTGATTTCTTTTTTATATTGGTGTGCTGCTGTAACACATGAAACTTCCCCACCTCGGGACTATTACAGGAATATCTTATCTTATACACTTGTGTAACATAATAGTTGCATGAACTCAGTCCCTGCATGTCATTTTATTGATCTCATGCCTGCACCAGCCAGTTTGTTTAAATAAGCGCTCCATCACTCATCCTTGCTACTCACTTCTCTACAGAGAACTCTCCACTTCCCTCAGGCTTGTCCTCAGCAGGTTTCTCAAAGCGGCGCTCACGAGGTGGTCTCCGGTCTGGCCGCTTGTCTCCAGGTCGCCCTTCACCCTGCCCGCCCTGGTGTTGGGAACCAGATTGGCCTTGCTGGTCTGCTCTCCGGCCCACCCGCCTGATACCTTCAAATCCACAGAGCATAAGTTAGTTTGTGAGTTACTTTATGCTCAGCTGTACCATTTTTAATGACAGCCATTTATGCCATGAACATGCAACATGCCACTTTGAG
>VUQH01004018.1:7418-32894 GCA_015106775.1 Etroplus canarensis | reverse complement strand
CTTTAATTGAGAAAATACAATTAAGTGATTGATAAATATGTTCATTTTCCCTAACCAGATGAATGTATACAGGGGTTTTGCAGAATAAATCACATTTTTTCCTGTATAGTCTGCTTCTCACGCACATGCACATTTGCAAAGAGAGGATTTTCCAGCTGGCTTTTAAATCTCCGCTGTGATCTTTGATACCCAGGCCCATTAAGGGCAATTTGGTTAGCCTTACTTTTCCTGTTGACAGAGATGCAGGACAGTCCTAGGGCTGTTTTAGGTTACCTTCCTGTTTTAAATACTCTTGGCACGTTTTCCTGTGCTACTTTTATATCACTGTCCAATAGCTCCTAAATAAATCACAAATAAATAATCAATAAGGATCAAATGGCGTGCCAGTAGCTTAAGCAGTTGTGTGGGATTTCATTCTTTCTTTTTAAAGTGCGTAGCATTTGAACACTATTGCAGTCAATTAAATGCAGCTAATATAAATAAATGAATAATAGGCTATGAATGAACCTGGTGTTAATTAGTATACGGTGATATTTGAAGGGTTGTAATGTGCATGCTATTTAACAAGGCTTTTTGCCATGTCTGTGCAATAATGATATAATAAATTGCTGATGCTTATAAATTTTTACGCTCTAAATGTTCTCATGTTACACTGTTCTGTGACGCATGAAAATGTTTTTTAAACATGCCCTTTTTAAAAAAAAAAAAGGTAAATTCTATATTTAATTTGTCAAAGCTCAAAATTTTATCAAATCTTTAAAAATTGAAATGCTAGAACATAACGGGATATTAATGTTTTCCATTCTGCTGATCTCCTCTCTTAAAATACTAAAATACTGTCATTCATGAACAGAATTTGAACATAAACCTTTTTTTCTATTATAGTTTTAAAAAATTGTGGATTTTCATTTTGTTAGATTTGCTGCTTGACATGAATGAAAATCTTAAATAAGAGGCAAATTAGATTTTTCTGTGTTTCTTGGTGAATAAAAAGTACTGAGGTAGACTAAAAATTGAAAGGGAATTTATCTTTTAGCATTGCCAGACTGTAATGTGCCATCATTAATCACTGTTGAGAATAATTAAATGTAAAATGCACCTAAACAAATTATACAGATATTTTAAAACTTTTTGAAAATAGATCTAAACCTGATTAGTAAGTGTTATACCCCGGGCTGTTTGAGCCAGCTGTTTTTTGTCGCACACTGAAGGTGATTCATTAAGTCCTCCTGTCTAAAGACAATCTAACTGTCACTGGCAAACCCACTTACTGCTTTTGTGAAAGAGCTTGTTTTCATGCTGGGTGGACATCTGTCTCACTGTAGAGTTACACAAGGAGATATGCCGTGTACATATGCCACCTAATGGCATGAAAACTAAGTATAAATCTGTCCTCGTCTTTTACTGATCATTTTTGAGACATTTGCCTATAGTTAGACTGATATTGACAACAATACATGTGTCAGTCCTGTAAGTCCACCTAATATACAGTATTATTACTGAGGTATTGGTTTGTGGGGGAATTGAATCTGGGATTAACTCAATCCATTACACATCTCAATAGTAAAATGAGACACTCAAAATATTATATGTGGGCAAGGATAAGCAGATGGGTAGTGTAGACTAGAACAAGCCAGGATTGAGGTTTCCACATCACCATGTAGGACATAGTGTATCTTTTTGAGTGGGCAATGTGTTTGCATTCAGTGGACCCTTACTGCGGAGTAATCACAGGGCCCCCGGTGACTCACAGTGTGATTCACATATGTTGATCAGCAAATCAAATCCGCCGATGACTATATCTTTGCCCCAGCACTCCAACATTTAATTCATTTTTTCTGCGAATATGTGCTCTTACCTAGACATGAATCCATGGTGATGAATGTGTTGTAGGTGGAGAGCCATCTGTCGTGTAAAAATGAGTAGCACAATTGCTGCAAATCACTAAGCATGGAATAAATAATTATTTTCGTTATCGATTAGTCTGTTGATAATGTTTTACAATTAACTGATAAGTAATTTGGTTTATAAAATATCAGAAAAAGGTTAAAAAAGTTTCATAAAGCCCAAAGCAGGTGATGTTTTTCATGCTTTATTTAAATGAATAAGTTAGATGGTTGTTGTAGCTCTATTGAACAGCTAAGATCTATCCAAGGGTTGAGAGGTGTAAACTCCACAGAAGTCAGTCAGATTAAATTCTCTGCACCAGTTTGCCTTTATTACATATCTGTCTTGACTGGAAGTTTGTGTTTCAAGTTTTATAAATCAAGTGCTGTAATTTATCTTCTCTAAAATGCCTTCCTCCACACAGAAGTGATTGATTTTTCCTGTAGCTATTCCAAGGGCAGCATGGATTATTCTTACTTAAAGCTTCCTCTCTTCCTCTGCACCCTACCTCTGGAAAAAGTACAAAACCTTTGAAATGGTTTGACACTGCATTTATTCTCCATTAAGCAGCACCATACAGAAACCATAAGCTAAATGACCTATATTCTCAGCAGCTATTTCTCTAGTTAATCGGTTTCTTTCACTGAGAAAACAGAAAAAAAACAAAGCTTGATTACCACACTGATGGGCATTTGGTCTGTAGAAGGTGTTACACAATCAAATGAAGCTTCTGGGAAGCTCAGCCAGGGGTAAAGCACAACCGTGATGGGAGAGGTCAAATGTATTGCAGTAAAAATGAATTTACTGTATAGATGGCAGAGTGACTGAGAGCCTCTGATTACAATGATTCATGGTACACATGCATGCTCTGTATTAAGTCACTGGCAACAGTGGTGTAAGAGGACTACAGAGTAATCGATTGCCTTACTTTTTCAAATGTACATACAGTTGCACATAACCCTAAAGTGGTTTTTAATTCCCTAAAATGGAAAAAGCTAAAGGTGGAGTTTACCAGATAATGTCAGGATATATTTAGTCATGTTAGGTTTTGTAGTTCAATTCCAGGTGCTCACCAAGTAACCACAGTGAGATGGTTGAAAGTGAGTTCCTTGTTCCTCCTGAAAGCAAACACTGCTTTCTATAGGAAACACAACATGCAAAATGTTCCAACTATCCAGAGGACAATTATATCATGAATATTCAAAGAAGAGATTCTACCAAAGCTTCTCATTTACTCTTCTCTACCTTTACTGATAGGCCAAGCAAAAGAAGTGGAAGAAACTGATATGGAAACCACAAAGGTAGGATATATCTCAACAAGCATAAGACATGCACAGCAGTGATATTGTGTGGCAGCTTGGATGACCCTTTTCTCATCCAGTTTGTAATATCATTTAATGATTACTTAAAGCATGTGCATTCAGAATCATTATGCACATGCTTATTACTTCCAGAAGATTATGTTTACAGTACTTTTTAACTTTTTTTTGCTTGTAACCACCTGGCTGATTTTCATGAACATTAATGGGAATATTGGAAAAGAATCCCCATTAAATTTTGGTGAGGACATTAGAGGACTTTGACCTTTTCGATGTAATTCAGGTTTTCAGAGATTCATCCTTAACTTGGGCTTGTTGTGGAAAAAAGGAAGATTAAAAAAATAAAAGCCTTGAAAGTGGGAGACCTTGCTGTTCCTTTGTCAACATGAATGACACAAATCATTAGGGTGACTCAAAATAGCTCAAATGCAGTTTTTAAAATCCTTGTGGATGGCAGTGGTTTTGAAATTAGTCATACGCAAATGTGAAAGCAGTGTATGTGCTTGGGTGTACTCAGGTGGGCCTTAGCATTGTGTTTCATGGACTCCATCTGAATGTCTGTCTGAAGACAGCGCGCAAGGTACACATGGCCCTGAAGCAGCAGCTTGGACTGCTTCTGACTTCAGTGGGAGCAGGGTCGTCTCTAAGGCAACAGCCCTGACTGACTAGATGGAAGGTTTGCCTGGGAAGGGTCAGTCACTATCTGACTGCCCCAGTGATGACTGTGGTGACTTTTACAGAAAGGCAAGCAGAGATGATTACACCCCCTACATACCAACGAGACAAATCAAAACATACCATTTGATGATTTTTTTGCTGCCTGTCTTTTATTCTCATGTATGCTAACAGCTTTGAGCATCTTGCTGCACTCTTAAAGGACATTATCACCTTTCTGCACACTTTCCTGTCTGAAGAATCATAAATTACTATTACTTTTGTCGTTATCATCAAAATATTCACCGTTAGCTGATGATAATGATTGATTGGAGCAGTTTTTTTAAACCACTCCTTTAGTAAAAGTAGCGGTGCTGCACAATGAAAACACCTCACCACATTATCATAATTAAAAGGACTTATTCTGCAGAAAATTTGAATAATTGTTCTGTGCCAGATTTTTATTGTAGAGCTCATTTTAAATACTCTAGATTAAACAGAGTACAAAGTACTGCATCATCTTCTATAAAATCGTGTTTCTATCGTGGCTGTCCTGTAAGGACCACATATCTAAAAAAACAGCTTTTAATGAGCTCAGAAAACAGACCTATGCCTTGATTTAAAATAGTATATTAAAATATATTAATATAACAATAAATAACAGCAGAATAAAAAGGCTTTAGCACTGTGTGACATGGTTAACTCTCAACTGTCATGTACAGGGGGATGCAAAATATTAATGAAAATTTAAGGTGGTGTGTTAGCAAAAGAGATGTTTAAACTTATTACATTCAGTCAAACAAGTTAGTCTGCACATGTGAACAGTAACGCCCAGCTCTCAGAGCAGTGAAAGCAGAATCTTTGGCTCCTTGTCTGGTAAGCTGATCTCCCATCCGTCTTCTGTTAAAGACCACATGTTTATCCATGATGTGGAAATAACCAACAAAAGCTGCTTCCCTCTCAGCTTCCCCCGTACCAGCTTTTGTTAATGGGACACAGACATGCCCATGAAAATGAGAGAAACTGCAAATTCCAAAAGCTCCACATCAACCAGAGTTAAGTCTGCTTCCAGAGATAATAGCCAGCTGCAGCTATAGGATGGCAGTAACAGACAATAGGAGCAAACAGACAATAGGAGATCCTTTATGGGACAGATTGCTGTTTGAGACATGAAAAGAGAGATAGCCTTTACTTTCCTATATTTTATTTGCTGTCTATTTTTATATTTCACTAGACAAGCACTGCTTGCCTTGTTTGCCCTGATGAAATGCCACTGGTCCACCTAGACCTTTATCGCACCCCTGCCCTGCAGCCAGTCCTTTCATATAAAAATAGCTTTCCTCACTCAACCCTCAAGTTTTTGTTTTAGAGCACATGAGTATTTATAAGTCAGTGTCACTTAAATACCACTGATAAATGCACTAATGTAGTATGAACACCATCATAGTTTATGTAGTAAACTTAAAGTAAACTGTTTAAGTGCAAGTTAAACCTAAACAGAATTTTAGGTCCCTTAAAGGACAAAGCATGAGAACACAGACAGGGAGTTATGCTTTCATCCATTAAGGGTTTATTACAAATGTTGAACAACCTCTTTGGCAAAAGCATATCTGACCCTGTTTTCTTCCACCCCACGGTGTCTTTCACTTTCTGATGATAAAGTCATGTGGATCTATTTCATAATGGTGTGACGATTGAACTGGCATTGTGCAGTTATGTAATTAGGAACCCAAAAAAGGGTGACAATGTTATTGGAAAGCTTTTTACATGAGTACTTAAACCAAACCAAACAATAAAAATAATAATAAAATAACAATCATAGCTGAATCAGTGTGAAGACAGTTTGATAAAAAAGAAGTTAATAAATACATTTTTAATCTCTTAATGATAATTAAGCTTAATGTTAATTGGAAATTTTAGACTAGAAGCACCGACTTCAATGAGCATGGGTAAAAAGCTCACTTTGAACTCCTTGACATTTCCATCCCGAGACAAGAGAGTCAGCAGTGCAGTGTTACACTAGCAGCTAAAATCTATATCATAAACCACTTAATGTGGACTAGATCTGGAGAGATCAGCGAAACCTGATCTCTCTGTGTCGTGACATCATTTTCTGAACAGTGCAGCTGTGTATTTGAGGAGCTCAGGGTCATGGAAGTGATGAGTCACTGATGTGCCGCATAACAGCTAAAGCTCCAGTTTAGACTTGAGATGGATGACTTTTTCTGCTTTTCCATCTAACTAACAGACATACTTATCAGTTTAAGTTAACCTCTCATTGATGGATTAGTGAATTAAAGGCATCTTGTTAGTGTAGAATCTTTTCTGTCTGTGTTTTTATTCAGAATCAGAATATTTTATAAGTCCCCGGGGGGAAATTGCTTTGCTTTAAAGATGTGCTATCAGTCTGATTCCTGGCATCGAACATTGCAAATCTCACATGTCAAAGATCAATGAACTTCATTAACAGCCTCTTAAAAGCTGTGAAGTAGCTTAAAGTGAGGCAGACCCTGCTAGCCAATTTACTTTTAGTGTAGGAGTGAGAGTAATAGCAGAGAAATTTGTCACCTCACTCATTCTACAGCTATTAAGACTTTGTTGGGAAGATTTTTATTTCATGTAAGTTATGTCTCTGCTCTGCTCTGTTAAGAATGAGAGAGATGGTGAAACTGAGAGCAGAGGAGAGAAAAGATGCCAGCATGGCCTTAAACACACTGGTGGCTTAGCATGTTTTGCAACTACTAATTTTTGTTTTTCTATTTTTGCCAATCCTGACAAAGCTTTACGTTAACATTCAGTATTGCGCTCAATTGAAATTTTGAAATGTTATTTTAAATGCAAGGTACAAAAGAAAAAGGTTAGTATAAATCAGCTTGCTAGCAATGTTTAAGAACAATTAAGTATGGGTATTGTGGCCATCTTCTTATGTTACTGAGGATGTGAGACAAGCTGAGCTCATAAAATGGCTGCTAAAACCATTTCAAGCATCATTAACAGTTTACTGTGGAAGGAGAGTTACAACAATAATACCAAGTATCTTATATAGTACTAGATGTATTATAAGTGATAATGCACAGTTTAAATGTGGTTAGAACGCACATTTTCTCCCAAGTAAAAACTTGAGAAAATGTATTATTTTTACTGATGGAAATCAGCCTTCAGCAACATCAGACATTTTCATTATCTGTTTTTAGGTCCTTTGGCTGAAGGCTAATGCCATGTTGAGACGTTTGTCTGCAGTTTGCAAAAAATGCTAGTCCTTCTAGATGATGGGTCAGGTTTTAATGAAAATTGCACATTACTATCGCTTAATGAGTCTTCGCCAAAATTATGATCAAGATCAAGTTCAAGGTCATAGTTGTCTGTTCTCTTAGATGATCATGATCTTATTTGGAATGGTCCTATTGGTTGACTCCCACATTAGGAAGGCATGGATATGAGTAATGTGGTCAATGCTATGATGTGCTGATGTGTTCACTTATTTTCATGCTTTTTATGGCCATGGTTACTACTGACCTTGAAGTTATAATACTCTGGAACTTAAATGCTTTTGTTTGGTGGTTAACAAGATTAATTTGTCCTTGAAATGGCTGCTTGCAAGCTTCCTTGACTTCTTACTGGATTTTAACATTTATTAGTTTGTGCAATACAGCCAACCAATGACAGAAAAACGTATTGCCTTCTTTCTGTACTTCACACATTACGATAACCTGTGAACTGTGATGGATCTTGAGCTGGATGAACTACTGCGTCACTGATGTTCTGGTTAACAGAGCAGAGTCAGTGAAGGACAGAGCATGTCTTACCAGAGCTGTCAAGATATTTATTAATTATTTTTTACATGACAAATATCAAGAACTGCAGCATCTCTAAATAAAAATTAATCTGTACTGAAGCTGAAATTTTGTCCGGGTTATTTAAAAACTGCTAGTTTGCTTATAAACTAGGTCATTTTCATATCCTTTGACTGGTAATCAAACAGCCTGAAGTGGGCTGAAATGAAACTATGAAAAAAAATAAAGATTTAAATCATGATAACAAAACCACTACCGTGTTACTGTATATAGTGTTGACTATTAAACCCTTAATCTTAGATTTTCTTAGTTTTTCTTTGTTTTATCTTTATACTTTTGATATTAATCCCAAAATCCCAATTTTTGCAGAAACCTCTCTCTTCCATCCTTCTCTTCCTTTTCTCTTAGTTGTGTAGTAATTATAAATGTGTGTGTTGCGGGATTGTTTAAAAAGAAACATCAGACTACTTCCATCCAGCTTGTTGCAGCAGAAACAGGAAGTGGAAGGCTGTTTTTAAAAGAGTGCTTTAATGTCAACACGTGCAGTACTTTGTTCTTTTATTCATGGCACACGTGCCAAGCAGGCAGAAGGCCATCTGTATTTCACTTTATCCCTTTTTGGGTCAACCTAATATCGAACATGGTGACTGTCCCTTTCAGTGTTTCTTGATTTTGCTGTTAAACATAATGCGGGTCTTTTTCTCTCCTTCCATGTACTGCTTTTATGTTTATGTCAGTATTGGCTGTCTGCACAGTGTCTCCTCTGTCCTCAGAGTAATGCCTGCTGCTTGTGTGTTTTCAATAGATTATTAAATTTACTAAGTCCTCCTGAGCTGCTGTTTGTTGTGTTGTTGGCCCGTGTTTGCATCTGTTCAGCCTTATTCTTACTGTAAGATATTGCCCATGTTCCTGGCTTATCTGTTGCCTCTGTCAGCCATTTGTGTAATCCTGTATCACCACGCCATCATCAAAGAAAAGAGCTGTGGTCACATCACTCCCATTTTAAATTCATTTCAAGATTTTATTGATTAAGATTATTCATTCTGTTCATGTTATAATTAGGACCAACTAGTACTGTTTGAGCTTATACATGACTTTTTAAAATCTTTTATCTTTTTTGTATTGTTTTTATCTGATTCCAAATGTAATAATGTTATGTTTTGTCTGTTACTATTTGTGCTCTGTGTAAATATAGAAACTTTTAACCTAGGTTTTCTAAAGTGTGCTATAAAGAAAGGAAATTATTCATGCATCCTCATATGCATATATATTATATGACTGTATGCAGGCTGTAAAAGCATGCTCTCTTCCCCCCCTCTGTGACCTTGAGGACTCAGATTATCCAACATGGTCAGTTCATCAATAAACTGCCAGCCAGTCACATGATCATCAATTTCGCCTCTCTTATCAGATAGTAAAGATGAATGACGGTCTATGAGTGCTAGCCATTTTGACGGAAAACAATACGAAGAGTAACCCATGATGAGTTTCAAAGTAAGAAATGCCCACCAGGCAGAATGGATAAGTCAAGCTCACCTCACCATCCAATCCGGCAAAGCAGTGTAGAGGGATTAATCCAGATTATCTGCCACTGCTATTCTTGGATATAAATGAAAAATCTCAGGGCCAGAGTAGGGTTCAAGAAATGCTAAAAAAGAAACTGAGAAATTTCATGAAGAATGTTTTGCAGTCTTTGAAAGAACTATATGTCAGGCAGGCTCACTGTTAAGTACAGACATATAGTCTTTTAATCTCTTTCATCTCAAATGGGGTATATTGAACATCTCATATATTTAGGAAGAATATAGTGTAGTTCAGTAAAGTTTAACTGCAAAGTAAGTCAATTTACCTGATCCCATAGGGAACAATTTTATAGTTATCTGAATATAACAAATATTTTGCTATACTTGACCCACCTGTTATGTGACCAGCAGGTGGCAGCAGTGAGAGGAAACACTTCACTGACTATTTGACTCTTCACTAGAGGAGCTGTCCTTTCAGCACCACTCTGTCAGCTGCTCCTGGACATAGCCCTGGCAAGATTCAAACTGCAAAGACACACAACAGGAAAGATAAAAACTGAAGAAATCTACCTTATACAAAGGCAAAAATCTGTTCTAGTTTCACAATATGAATATGTTTTAAGTGAAGGTGAATTCTTCTTTAACATTTCATTTAGAAGTGAATTATTTAAATCTGTTTCATTTTTGACATGAAATGCTATAACATTAAAGGTACTGGCTGTACCAGCATGGTTTGGCATAGAGAACTAATAAAATGTCACACTGAGCCAAGGGGCTGTTTTGATGCCTTTTTTTACATAATGATAATTACAGAATTTAACAATTGTTGCAATAGTTTTATCAGTTGAGAAATCTGGTTCATCATGTTCTGCTTTCGTTTAAGAGTGAAATCTCACTCCATAAACCACGCAGGCTTCCTGGAATTCACCAGCAGTCATGGTTACCAATAATCTTGTATGATTTATACTAATGTTATCAAGCTTGACCATGACCACAGATTTTTTATTTCTGGGAATTCTTTAAGCAAGCCAAGATAAGGTGTGCACTATAGAGACACCGTGTCAGATGAGTTGTTGTCTTCTTACTTAAATGACATTCAAGCTTTCAAAGCTTCAGTCTGGAAAGTGATTAAAGTGCTCTCACTTCTTTCCCTCTTTTCCCCTTGGGGATCGTCAGATTGTTGGGGTTTCTTTCTATTAGTGTAGGGTCTTTGCCTGACAGTATAAAGTGCCTCGAGGTGACTTCTGTTGCAAACTGGTGCTCTATATATATATATATATATATATATATATATATATATATATATATATATATACATATATATTTATATAAAATTGAATTGAACTGAATTTTCCTTTCTTCACTTGTTTCCCTTTTTCCTGCAGTCCTACCACATTCACGTTAGCCTTTGGGGAGAGACAGTGTGCTGGCTAACAGTAGAGTAAGAGTGTATCCGTCTGTCTGCTCTTTTCCGCTCCCTGGTGACGAGATGAAAGTTGCACTCACTGAGCATTGGAAGAGTTTTTCATGATTAAAGTAATCATGGTGTGGTCTGAGGGGCTTTTAAGAGTGAGTGGCTGCCATCTGTTGATTGCCACTTTTATTTGGCAGCATGCTTCACAATTCTCCAAGATACACATGCTAAATTGTGCAAAGCAATGCATGCAAAAATCACACACACAGACATTACTTTTTTGGAGTTGGGCAATTTTAACATGGTTATCTGTGGGGACTGAATTTCTTTTGGAACTTGCCTCAAGGGGCCACTTGAGCTACTACAGTTTTTTAGCACTTCCACATTGATTTCATTGGTCAGCCCTAGAGCTTGCCACTTGTTTTTGTTTGGTTTTACTTTAACTACTCTAGTGTTCAACAAAGTTGCCATCAGTATCATCCCAAATATTTTATATGTAATTTCCAGCCTCTAATGCTCTGAGTAGCTATTATTACCACCCTGTTCAATCCTTCCCATGCTGCATCTGCTTTATAAATAAAATCTAATTTCTTAGAGCTCAGGAATTGGTTGCATTATTTTAAATAGATTATTATATGTTATGCCTCCCCTGACATGCTTTATACTTTATTCATAAGCCATATTAATGTAGCACATGTAAAATTACACCAATAGGCAGCTGGTGTACATATGTACAAAGTTGAGCATCAGTTTAAAACTGTTAATCTGTCTTTAACTTAAGCCTGCTCTTTGTGACAGGAAAATATTGTATAGCTTCCCAGAGCAAGTGCTCAAGTTTATCTCCATTTTCTGCGTGCCATTATTGTTTTTTGGTCAGGCGTGCGCTCATTCTTGGCAACATCTACATTGGAGAAAGCAATGTGAGTGATTGAAGGTCAGTGACTCAGCAGGCTAAGCTCAGTAACAATAAAAACTTTATATTGCGCTATAATGAAAATGCTTACAAAGTGCTTATTCAGACAACAACAAAAAATGTCAGTGAAAGAAATCACTGATAGGCAAAAATTAAATGAATCTGTCATTTTTTGTTAAAATAAGCAATCTAAATCTTCACAACATGTGTGTGTTTATCTGCCCATGTCAGTTCTGACGGTGAAGAGTGGTTTGCATCTCCCATAGTATTTGTCACGCGTAATGAGGTGTAATTCATGTGCAATGCTTTAAGAAGATTAACGGGAAGAATGTGCTGCACCCTGACCCTGTGCCTGTGGTCAAGTTGGTCATTGTTTTTGATGGCAGCTTCTATTAAAGTAAAATATCTGCTGCACTCTGAACCCTGGGGCCTGAAGTGGTGAAGGAAAGAGATTAGGCAACTTCTTTTGTTGTCAGTGAAGTGCAGTAGTTTGAGGCTTAATCCACAAAATACATAGTCAAGATGAGATTGCATTGTTTTTGATTTAGAGTCTTGTTCTCATTATTGACTGTTGTTATGCCTTGCAAGCTTTCAGTATTTTCATGGCATAGTAATGAGACTCAAAAATTTACTACACCAAATAACTAGTCTTCTTTGTTTAACTATGAGCATTTGATTTCGTACAGAAGTAAACAAAAATATAGGTTATTATTTCTAACTCACCAAGCTGCATCTAGCTCATATTCTAACGTTTGAGATAAAAACCATAATTCAGCTGACTGTGATAATGCAGATGTGCTGCCTAAAAGGGATGTGATCATAATATATATTGGTTGGGATACCCCACCCCACCCCTTCTTAAAACATGCTCGTAATGATCCCCACAGAAAATTAATAAATTGTTTGAGAGTTTCTGCTGTGGCACTAACACACATCACTGTCCAAATACAATCATAATCATGAATTCCTATAACTATTAGCACCTGTATTTCAGTGCACTGTAGTTCCGTGGGTGATTTGTTGCTTTACCTTAGCAAAAGCTGCTGCCCAACTGCAGTGGGTAGGTATATAAATGCCAAATACTGCATTTCTCTCTATGTAATTTTTTTTAGAGAAGAACTCTACTGGAAGACTTGAATAGAAGAATATTCAATTCACTAGCTTAACTTGAAGATTGGATCCAGTAATGGTCCCATTTTTTGTTGATTGGACACTTAGTACTGACAGACTCTAGAGCCCAGCACCCAGACCTAGATCTGCCCCTTAATTAGGCCAAAGATTGTTTTAAAGTCATTTTATTGCAGTTAAACACTTATTAGATAGCAAAGCAAGCTGAGGCACTACGAAGTCCATCTAAGCCATCATGTATGCAGACCACATAGCTATAAACACAACTACCCACTACACTCAGTGCATTAAGAGATTAACAGGGCTAGCTGCTGACACAGATCAGGGCTGGAGTTAAATGCGAGAGGAAAGAATTGCCACAGGTCTCATCACCAAATACTGTTCTCATATGGGCAGAAGGGATAGCATGGGGTTCAGTGCAAAGAGCATGTTATGGCAGGAGTGTACCACCCTGCTCTAGCCCTATATGCTAGCAAGTTAAGCTTATCTTGGAGAGAAATAGAGAAAGAGAGCCATCTAGGGAAAAGGACAGAGCGAGCAGGAGGGAGGGGGAGGGAGGGTAGGGATCCTGCGCCTGCTCATAGTGAGCACAGCAAGTGCAGCTTTCATCCGCAGCGGAGGCTGAAGCTGAGGCAGACAGAGTTTGAGTGAGCAAACGAAAGCTTGAAGCGACAGTGTGAGCGCTTGATAGAAAAGAGACCAGCACTAAAAAGGAGCAGTAACTAGCTATGATGACAGTTATTTGCAATTGCTAGCCCTGCTGCTTCTGCTGCATGCTGCAGCTTGCCTTGCGAATGTTGCAGTGCAGGTCACCTCCTTCTCTTTTGGGAAAACCGAGGAACCCCAGGGAGGTGTGAATTTCTGGCACAAGTGCTCAGCACTGCGGCATCTTGATCCAAGCAAAGGAATGTAGCAGAGAGGTTGGAGAAAGCTGAGGATCATCCATCCGGACTTTGGTTCTCAACCATCCATCAGTCTCTGGATCCGCTCTTCTCCCAGTGCATCTCTCCTGCTCTGTGTATGGGAGGTGGGGTACGGGCAGGCTGTCAGTCAGCATGCGGCGGTGTGAACGGGCAGCCCAGTGCCCACAACACGCTATGGACATCAGACACTCCTCGCTGTACTAATGAAAGGCTTCAAGCTCGCCTGGTAAGAAGAGACAGAGAGATGTGGCACTTTCAATGTGTAAATATGAAATATAACCTATTTTTCGAAATAACTTGAAGGCTGTCATGAATGCAAAGTACAACCCAGCTCGGGGCTACATGTCTGGGGCTATTTTCTGGTATTTTTGTCATCTGTGGCTTTAATAACATATGTCATTCTAAGACTGCGTATTCCCTTAGCAGGGCTTAATGGGCAGTCATATAGCTGTGCTTTTAAAATCAAGCACAGTGTGTCCATGTGTCTAGCACCTGTGTATTATCTGTGTGGTTATGTAAATCAATAAAAACCAGCGTGTAATGAGGGCTAGATCAGGACCAGTAAGCTGTGACCAGAGTGTGTGGGGGCCAGTGTGGTGTAGCGTGCTTTTTCCGCTGTGACTATAGCGACCCTGCTCTGCACCCCTCTGGCTGGCTCAGTGTGAAGGGAGCAGCTGAGGAGAAGCACTCACGTGGCTGCCTGGAAAAGAGCAGGCACATGCTCCCTCTGTCTCTCCCCGGCTTTCGGTCTTGCCTTCCTCCTTGCTTGTTTTCCTGTTCCCTCCTTATCTCACATGGACAAACAGATTCACTACCGCCAAGTGGCCCTACGCTTTCTTTTTTAACCTGTTTTGCCACAGTATGCACTCCCTGTGCACTTTTCCATCATCCCTCCTTTTATCCTCTCCTCCCCCTGTGTTTGTTTATGCTCCTCCTCCTCCTCTTGCTTGATATTTTTAGAGACGAATTACGGCGCACTGCAGGAAGAAAAAAACTAGAGGGGGAGCAGTTTAGGCAACGTGCGTCCCGCTTCCTTCCTTCCTTCTCACTTTCATGAAGACTTCTTCTTTTTCCTGCAGGACCTCTTCTTTTCCCCGATGTCTCTTTTTTATTATCTCTGTATTTTCCTGTGTCCTTCTCTTTTTCCTCTCTTCTCTGCTCTCCTCATTTTTTTATACATTTCAAATATATCGCATAAACCCCTTGTCATTTCCAAGCGGCAGAAAGCTTTTGGATTTTCCTGTCAGGCCTTCATAAAATTAATCAGATTGAGTGCATACATTATGTGTGCGTCAGCCAGTGTGCCTTCCTGTTTGCGTGCACATTCCTCCCAAATCCAGAACCTCTGTCAGTGCATAGGGTAGAAACACTATTAAAACTGGGTCTGTTCTCTTGTAATCTGTTTGCAATATCCTAACAGTTTAGGTTACTTTACATTAAATGGCCATCTCTCAGCGACCTGTAGTTCTGTACATTAAAAATGCATATTTGGCTGGCTGGAGTGCATACACTTCTGGTATGGTATATAAACGCATGAACATGTTTTTGTGAGCTGTTTTCCCATTGCAGATTCATCACCAGTGTGAGGCTCTAGTGCTAAATTCACTGCTGTCAGTGTTTATTACACTGATCTCTGTCATTTAAGGGGCAATCTGCTATGTAAACAAAACAGTGCGACCTGCAGGTGATTCCATCCTTCTGTCGCTGCATTTGTTTTCCAAATTATATACCAGTAGATGACACTGGACATGCAGTGCTTATTAATCTGCACTGACAATGATTTGTATAGCTGTGCTCATCAATGCAGTGAAAGAATCTGGTGTAGGGCTTGTCGATGTTGGAAGCAAGTGTTTCTAACTGTTTTTACATTACTTATCAGAATAGGATAGAATAGAATAGGAAAGAAAAAGGGAAACAAGAGAGAGTGTTTCAGAGAGTAAGATGGAGAGAGAGGATGTATGCACACATGTCTGCGTGTGTGAGAGAGTGGGAAATGGAGGGAGATTGCTCAGGATTTGGCAGTGTCCCCAGTATATGGATGTTTGCTCTTGGTATGACATTTGGTGTGACTTAAATCTGCACACAAACACTCACACGCAGATGTGCACATACAGTCAACAGCAGCAGCTGTAGCAACAACAAGGCATTGACAGCAGGCTCGAGCTGGAGCTTACTCACTGCACGTGGCACAAGCCGGTTGTTGCTGCAGGACAGTTGGACAGACTATGAGCGCAGACTAGCATACAAAAACATCTGTGGTTTTCTCTACCCCAAGCATGTCTCGTTAGTTGTTTGGTGCCTCTGTCTTAAGTATTATTGCTGATCAAAGGAGGTGAAAGCAGTGCTCTCCCTGCTTCATGTCATGCATAGACAGCAGTGGAGCGAAGACACTGGAGAGTCTTCGATATATGACTATAATTTTTATTTCTGTCTGAGGCTGCAAAACAGAACTTTGTCACAACCTTAAGTATCTAAATATTTGTACTGTATGCATATAGAATGTGGCCATACACAGAAACAAAACAGCAGGCATAACTGAATACTTGCAGCATCTACCAAAGCAGAATCCAAAGCGTCGAGCATTTAATATCCAGTCCTGAGCTGCTAATGTTTCTTGGGGCTATTTTAGGCTGACTTGAAAATTGTAGCTTCTGGGCCTCTGCGCAGAGAAAATTTAATTTGATGCAGTATATGCATGCTATTAGAAAGGGAGACGCAAAAGACTAGACCTTTATGTGAACTGCAGATTTTCCAGCTGGTCCTTGAGACCTAATATAGTCATCACACTTGATTGTTAAAATTGTTGCGCTGAAAACAAAAATCATGAAATGTCAAGAGCCAAGATTTTTTAAGGAATAAATGCAGCGTCTTGTACCTAGCTGCAAGCTTACAAATAGGGCACTTCACCATCAGACAAGGCCACAGTGGACTTTCAAGTTCAGAATAGGGGCTAGGGGCGCCGCGGGCTACAGAAACTGCAGAAATGTTTCTCACCCAGCTTCAGCTTAACACTCTTACCCTCTCTCTATTGTCCCCTGTCCCCTGTTAACTTATTTTATTTCTGCATCCTTCCCACAAGCCATTTGTCATCGCTGATACTATTCTGTACTGCTCCCCAGGCTGCACCCAATGCAGCTAGTTTTTTCTGTATCTACAGTGAGTGGATATGATTGACAAAGCCAGAATTATTGATTCACAAAGTCAATGAAAAAGACAGATTCTTATATAACAGCATTTAGTGATGCAGGAATAATGCCTACATTAGCAGTAAGGTTTCATGGTACCTAGGAAGGAAGGCTAGGAAGGTTAGCCATAGGTGCATTAATCCCTAGGAATAATATTTTAGAAGAATGTATTTTCTTATATTTTGTCAGAAACATATACTTTAACCTAAAAGGTTATTGTATGAATATTTCAGTAATGAGATAACTTTGTACAGAAAACATATGCAACGTTTCAGCTTCCCTCTGTCACCATTAGCCTCATTCTGAAGCATATAAACTTGCATATTTTTCCATACACATATCTCATGAAACCTGTTCAAAAAAGGGGTCATTTTCCCATTAAGCTTATTAGAAACACAATCAAAAGCTGTGTCCCTCCTCCCCTTCTTGAATTCTTGTTGCTACTATACACCTGCAAAAAACCCTCTTGTTGCTCTAACAGCCAAAAATTTGTAAAAGGTGACATCATAACAGTTGCAGTTATAAAAGATATAATACAATTATATATTCACATGTCTGAGATAATTGTAATTTTTGAGATCTTCAAGGATTCTGGTGTGACTTATATTGAAGACTAGTTATGTCTATTGTAGAGTGACCATCAAAGTATCTGAAAGGTGAGAGAATACCTAATGTAAAAATTGTTGACAAATAAGACAATATTCATACTATGGAGATAATGGCATTGATTTTGAAATTTGCAGCATTATCTAGTCAGGTGGATTAGTTATGGATTTATGCATTTATGTATGAAATGCACCTTGGGCTATTCCTTTGTATTTTTCCCAAGGTGTCACCACAGCAGATTAATCCGCATTGGTAATTTGGCAGATGTTTTACCCCAGATGCCCTTCCTAACACGACCCTCCATGAGGGAAGAGGCTTGTGTCCCCACTACCACTACTCTATAGAGACTCCCATTTATGCATTTGTGTAATTTCAAATCGAGTTTTTTAAAATACCAAATTACTTAGATAAGAACTTGAAGTTCACTTAAAGCACAGGATGAAAATGTATAGGCAAAAACGTTTGTCTACAATAAATCCAGTGTTGTGAGAATGTGCGGGAATTCACTGGTGTTGGTAACTCACTTGAAGATTTGGCATTCATCGATTATGAAAATACAGATTTCAGGGTAAAATTGAGTGCAGCATAACAGCATGATAACACCAAACTGAGTTTCCCATTTGTCATATTTGATACTAACATTTGCTCTTTTTTTTTAAACTTCAGAAAATATTTTATCCCATACACTTACTTACTTCACTGTGTTTATCTACCTTTGCACCCCTCATTCTCTCCCCGCCCGCTGCTTTGTCACCCAGCCTGCTTCCTTCCGCCTGTGTATCCCTTACAGATGGCAGTGGCTGTGCCATGTCCCACTGGGACACAGTGTCCTAGAGGGGCCTAATCTGGTTGCCAGTTTCCTGTCCCCTTCTGTCCCTCTCTGACACCTTGAGTCCTTAAATTACCTCGCCAAGTTGTGGTTTGGAATTTAATTCAGTGCATTTAATTATACTACCTTTTAAAACAGGTTCTTGCACCCAGAGGTCACAGCTTCAATGAGAACCCAAAAATTGTTACAGGCCTGCCTATGTTAGGTTGCCACACAGAGAGGATAATTAAGTATTTTAATTAAGCCTGGGACTAAAGTTATTCTTGTGGGACTAGATTTAAATAGTTTTAGGAAAGGTAATGTCCTATATTATGCTCAGATTTTTTTTGACTGTGTGGACACAGTACATT
The DNA here is from genome assembly GCA_015106775.1 of Etroplus canarensis. Lineage (NCBI taxonomy): Eukaryota > Metazoa > Chordata > Actinopteri > Cichliformes > Cichlidae > Etroplus > Etroplus canarensis. Next base: position 14,369 of record VUQH01004018.1, on the reverse strand, counting down.
GACTCAGAAAGTGTTGTGTCAGTTGTTCAGTCTTCTTGGGTTGGTAAAAATGGAGAGAACCATCAGTCCTCACGGATCGCTCCTGTCATTCTGAACACACTGACGGTAAAGAGCAATTAAACTCTCAGGATTTGTAGATGGCTAAGTGTGTGTTTTAATGCTTTATGCATCAGCATCACCCCTTTACCCAAACACAAACACACCGCCCTCTAGCTCTCTCCTTCTCCCTCTAGTTGGGAACATTTCAAGTGGCGGTGCACATGAATGGCTTGACGGGCTGCCATGGTAACTGCACGGCTGACACAGTTGGGCTGACAGACATTTCCGACCCAGTGAGGCGTCATCACATTGGTGTTGTCATGACAACTCTGTAAACAGCACGCCTTCCTCTCAAAAAGATGGAGAAAATCATAGGAGTCTTTAACATTTGGGGTGTGTTCTGTGTACATCTTCAGCAGAGTTAATTGAAAGAAATCAAATGAAACTTTTTAAAGCTGTCAGTCACTGAGCAAATCAGTACCTATGTACACATGACTGTTCATTTTATACCATTTCTGTAAGTATGTGGTCAGTTTGACCAACTGTGTATCCCCTGGGTTCAACAACAATGAGAACAGAGGTTCCCTAAGTAGGTCACTTGTTGGTGTGAGGCTGGGCAGGCTTATCTCAGTACACAGTAGTCCAGCTCAGTGGACCAGCTCCCTTTGTTCCACAGCACAGCTCCGCTGAGCGCTCCCACAGAGGTAGCCAGCATTGCTGCAGCCCTGGGGTCAAGTCTTTCCAGCAGCACAGCTAAAGGTTCAGTTTGCTTCTTTTTAGAGGCACACAGAGGTGATTATAGACTGTGGTAATCTGTATGTGTGGCAGGATGTGAATGTGAATGCATTACCTTATAATTACTTTTCCTGGCATGTACCTGTGACAGGTTTTTGTTGTTTTAGAGTCTTTATCATGGTCTTCAGTATGCGGTGTAAAGGCTGTAAATCATATATTTGAGTAATGTGTGTTGTGTCATAGTTTGATTTTAACCTATAACTATAAAGAGAAAGCTTTTGTGGTTAAGTTTCTCTCTAAGTTTCACACAGAACTGGCTCAGCAATTAGAATTATCTACCAACTGTAACTCAATAGTGGTCAACCTGGTCCAGAATAATTTAATCTAGATAATATACTTCTATATTTCTTTTACTTTTCAGTTAGGAACGTGAACAATTTTCCCCCAGTTTGCAGTTGTCCCAGGAAAGCTATAACAATAAGTACATTTCTGTTATACACATTTTAAATAAATAAGGGGTGTGGGAATGATATAAAATAGAAAAGAAAATCCAACATATTGATACAATAAGTTATGCTAAGCAGCGGTGTGGTAACATTCTTGTAAAAAAGTTTAATAGAGCACAATTGAAACAGGCGTTAAAATTTACAGTAGAACATGAAGCCTGTGACTAATTTGTGAGTTAAGATTCTGATCCACTATAGTAGCAGACCTGCAAGAAACATCAAACTTATGTGAAGAGATGAGACTGCATCCTTCTACACAGGAATACATGAAATAAATATAAATGCTGTGGCACCCTAGAGATCAGAAACAGCTAGGTGGAACATAGGCGTGGGTCATTTGTTTCATTTGCACATGCTGTATGCTTCTCCCACTGTTCCAATCCATGAAAAAGTAGTGTTTTATTGCCTAAGCGGAAAGTACTGTAAGTTCATCTGAAGTTTAAATCACACTTGTCTTTTATATCCAGTAGCATGTTTGATTATTGCTGCACTCTTTCCTTTAAAATGCAAAACACACAGAGGTGAAATCAAGTTCAGGAAGCACTTTACACTACAACAGGAATGACTAATGGCTAGCATTGCACACGTATTATAACGCCATGTGAACTGCTCACGTCTGCTCGTTTACAATTTTAAACGAGCAGTAATGATGCACAAAGAATATTCTGTCATGTTGTTTTTTTTAATTGATTGACAGTGAGACACAGTAAACACCCAATAAAGTCACAGGCTCACAGATGAATCACTGGCTCATCCTAAATATTTGCTGCATATTAACAGGATATAACAAATAGCAGAAGTCATGAGTTTTGAAATATTTGAATTTAGGTAATTTATATTTGTCAGAAGAAAAAACTTAGTGTGTCTGTGTGAAACATGAAATGTGTTTTCCGCAAATCAATGGGTGGCTTATTGCGTGATTTTGAAGAAGCTTTCAGTGTAAAGTGACCTGCATGCAGGTGATGTCAGCCCCTCCAATTCATGAAACGCATGAATAATTGAGGAAGAAGCAGGCTCAGTGCACCAGCACTGAGTAGAGGTGGAATGCAAAGTGAAAGCCATCTCTTTCCTCATTAGCTCTGTCTCTGTCTCTCACCCGCTCTCTCTCTCTCTCTCTACCCTGGCTTGCACATTCTCTTTCAGTCTCTTCTATCTATTGTCAGTCTGCAGCCGTGAAATACTGTGAACCAGTAGCAGCAATCGCGAGAGAAGAGCATTGCTTGGATACTAGGAGAAGCAGTGAGCAGACAGATGATCCAATGGCTGGGAGAGAGGAAGAAGCAGGTTGCTAAGAGAGAACGGGAGCTTATCAGCCTGTATTTGACAAAGGAGAAGAGAGTAAATGACAGAAAGAGAAAAACGAGGTCTGATATCCAGCTTCAGTGGCTTCTCTCCATCTGTGGGAAAAATACGTTCCTTTTATCTCGCTCTGCTGCATCTGCTTCCTCTTTCTTTACCTTTCATCCTCCTGGCATGCTCCAGAACTCATGCACCCTCCTCCCCTTTATCCCCCCTCTCTCCCACCTCCTCTCTCCTTCTTCCTCCACCTCATCCAAGGCTCCTGCTGTGTGAATGAAGCCGTTTGAAAGGGGCTGATCGCTGCGGAGTGGCGCTCTACATGGCTACAAGCAGGTTAGTTCTGGGAACAACAGCTTGCTTACCTGTCTGCTTTCAGAAAGACCTACACGGAGCCTGTATTAGGATGAGTTTCCCTGCTTGGATCAACACGTTCTATTTAGAAAGAGTTCTAGGAGGGTGAGAGCTGCACCTCAGACCACCAATGCCTCTTCTTTGGCAGGTGGTGTTAAGGGCAATGTAAGCTGGTTATTAGGAGATCAGAGCTGGCCAGGGAAGATCAGTGGCCCTAAGCCTGCTAAAGAAAATCTCCCTGCCTGCTTCTTCCATCTTTTTTCTCTCTCTATTTTGCTCTTTCACCATTTATCTGTCCAACTACCTTTCTTCTTTTACACAGAGAAAGAAAAGAAAGTGCAGCATGCAGTCCGTGGGATGATCCATTGGGTGAACAGCTCATTATTGGGAGCTGCCTACGAGGACATGGTGGTGTTTGAGTGTGTGACGGTGGCCAGCGAGGGCTGTCGCTGCCTTGAGGGCTGCTACGGCGACGTGTTGAGGGACTGTGTCTTTCAGCAGGGGTATGGCAGACTCTGTGATGCATGTGTGAGGGTGTGTGTACTGTATGCGTTAGTGCCACTGTGCGTATGTAGAAACAGTGGATGGGTGGGGTAGAATGGGCTTGGTTATGTAATCTGTGTAGGTCATGGGTGCATTTAAATACTGAAGTGGTTTACTATGTATTATTTTGTAGATTGCGTGTGTGATGGTGCTATTTTTAGTGGTTCAGCAAAAGGAAGTGAGCTGTGACGTAGTTCTTCAAAAGTGAACGTACATACTTTGTTTCCACGCACATGCCTGTATCTATGGCTGCTTCTGTGTATTGTATGCGCATTCCTGTGAGCGCATGTGCAGTGGTTGGTAGTGAGCATGGTGCTCCTCGTGGTCCTTTCAAAGCAAGCAGAGCTGAAGGACCAATGCCAGATGGGTATTTTCCAGGGTCAGCAAAATTGTGAAAACAAGTGGGGCCCACGGAAAGGCCCGGAACTCTGCTCTATTGTGAAGCCGAACGTTTGGACAGCTTGAGCCGGTTGGATTTACAGCTTTAGAGCTTATTTAAAGAAAAGACTGTAACAAAGTAGTGCAAACAGCAAGCTTGTTCTCTTTCATTTTTTTCTTTCACTATGTATGTAAGAACTTGACCTACTTTGATTGACTGGCATGTCGGGACCCTGTGTGATTAACACCTTGACGTTTGTTGTGACAACACTTGATAGAAAAAAATCTTTTACTTTTATTGTTGCTTTCTGATTGACATTTTTTAATATGCAACATCAGGTTCTATGCATTCACTCATTTATGATCCTTTGTGGGGACACAAGCTCCTCTCACCATGGAGGGTTGCATCAGGAAGAGCATCTTGTGTAAAACCTCTGAAAAATTACCAGTGCTGATTATGATATGCTGATATGCTGTGGGGAGAATACAAGGGAGCAGCCGAAGGTACAGTTATTTCAGTTCATTCAAAGAACCAAAAAAAAAATCCCTGTAATAAATTATCCTAATTATCATATAAGCTTTTAACTACATATCCATTTTATTTTAGTTTATTGCATGTATAACACCTAAGGCAAGAGTTTGCCTCTGTACTCCACCACTTAGAATGAAACAACGAAGATGCAATTGAAATGCAGAACTACAGCTTTAACTGAAAGAGTTAAACAAGCATTTTACATTAAACCAACCCTAAGGATGAGCAGTACCTTTGATTGTATTTTATGTGTTCATAACAATAGCTTGCAAGACATCTCAAGACCTTTTTCTACTTTATGCACTTTATGAAGTAAAGAAATACCCCAAACTTATCCATGAACCAGGTTTAGAAGTTTTTAATTACATTTAAACCCTTGAATAAGCGGTCTGTGCATAAAAATTACTGCAGTTCCTCAACAGTTAATGCAACAGTTTGTCAAATCTCTTGAAACAAAGCTGAGCCTCTGCGCTTCAGTTGCGTCTAAATTCATTTCACGTCTACTCAGGCAGTTTACATAGGCAAAGTTATGAAAATTGTGTCATTGTTCAAATATTTCTGGAGCCAAATGCATTTATAGAATTAACCACTCCTGTGATTTATAAAGTTTTTGTAAAATGTAATGCTTATACTCACAGTTTAAATGATAACTGTCTTAAGACATATCACTTAATCATGAAATGTGCAATAATTAAGTCCAGACAAGTTGTGATGTCTTGTCTGTCACATGACTACCCTGTATTTTCTGCTCAGACAGCTTCTCCAACTGTAGAGCTGGTTGAGTATATTTAGCCACACACACTGAATATTTAAACCAGTCTGTCCACTGTTGCTATAGCAATATTCATTCAAAGTAGAGCTTTATTGGAGCTTTGTAGTAGGCAGTGCTCCAGGCGATATGTTTTCTTTAATTGATAAATTGTTTGTATGCTCTCTCTCTCTCTGGTCCACCACTGACACCCTGTGCTTTTCACAGATGAGAGCAGGTTCACCCTGAGCACATGTGACAGATGTAAAAGGGTCTAGAGAAGCCTAAAGAACATTATGCTTCCTGTAACATTGTTCAGCTTGAGCGGTTTGGTAGTGGGTCAGTAATGGCTTGGGGTGGCATATCCATGGAGGGGCACACAGACCGCTACAGGCTAGGCAACAACACCCTGACTGTCATTAGGTATCAGGATGAAATCCTTGTCAGACCCTACGCTGGTGCAGTGGGTCCTGGGTTCCTCCCGGTGCACGCTGGCATACTGTTGCCTAGTGCGGCAACAGTATGCCAGCAGTTTCTGGAGGATGAAGGAATTGATACCATTGACTGGCCCCCACACTCGCATGTCTTTAATCCAATAGAACACCTCTGGGACATTATGTTTTGGTCCATCCAATGCTGCCAGATTGCACCTCAGACTGTCCAGGAGCTCAGTGATGCCCTGGTCCATAGCTGGGAGGAGATCCCCCAGGACACCATGAGATGTTTCATTAGGAGCTTAGCCTGCTGCATCATTTCTTTGCTTTGATTTTCAGGGTATCTTTGAATTCAGCCCTCTGTAGGTTGATAATTTGTGGCATCCTTTGATTCCTAACACATTACCCAGTCCATATCAGTATATACCAAGCATGGTTTTTTTCCGTTGAAATCTGATGTGTTTTCAAAATGTTTCTTTAATTTTTTTGAGCAGTACACTCACTGGCCACTTCATTAGTTACACCTTGCTATTGCCAGGCTGGGACACCTTTTTGCTGGAAACATTCCTCAGAGATTCTGGTCCATATTGACATCACACAGTTGCTACAGATTTGTCAGCTGCACATCCATGGTGCAAATCTCCCATTCCACCACATCCCATAGGGGCTTTATTGGACTGAGATCTTGTGACCATGGATGCCATTTGAGTACAGTGAACTTACTATCATGTTGAAGAAGCCAGCTTGAGATAATTTGAGCTTTGTGACATGGTGCATTATTCTGCTGGAAGCAGTCATCAGAAGACAGGTACACTGTGACTATAAAGGGATAGACATGGTCAGCAACAATACTGAGGTAGGGTGAGGCATATAAACGATGCTCAGTTGGTATTAAGAAGCCCCAGGTATGCCAAGAAAATATTCACCACACCATTAAACCACCAGCAGCAGCCTGAACTGTTGAGACAAGGCAGAATGTCTATGCTGTCTTTCTGATTCCATCATCTGAATGCCACAGCAGAAATTGAGACTCATCAGACCAAGCGAAGTTTTTGAAATCTTTTATTTTCCAGTTTTGGTTAGCCTGTGTGAATTGTAGCTTCAGTTTTCTGTTCTTAGCTAGTAGGGGTGGCACCCAGTGTGGTAGCCCATGTGCTTCAAAGTTTGGCGTGTTTTGTTTTCAGACATGTCTTTCTGCATATCTTGGTTGCAACAATGGTTAACTGAATTACTGTTGACTTACTATCAGCTTGTCACTGTCTGGCCATTCTCCAGTGACATCAACAAGACATCTTCACCTCAAGAACTGCCATTTTCTCTTTATTGGACCATTCTCCGTAAGCCCTAAAGATGATTGTGTTGGAAAATCTCAGTAGATCAACAGTT
>VUQH01004012.1:2921-16814 GCA_015106775.1 Etroplus canarensis | reverse complement strand
TGTTTGTTTAATCCATACAAATGTAAATTGGCTGAATAACTGATTTAGAGGGGTTGTGTACCCAACCATTTCTCAGCTGGGGATCAGTATTTTCTTGGACCTCTATAATTTTATATATTTTTTATATATATATATATACACACACACACACACACACATACATACACACACACACACACACACACATATATATACACATACACACACAGATACATGAGAAAAATCATTAACTGATGTGCTGACTAAGTCTTAATTTGCTGCTACTGATTAATACTGAGAAGCTGCAATGACTTCTATCATGCCTGTTAGCCATTACTAACAGTTCAACTGAAAATGTTTCACAAGCATGAGAGGACCAGATGTAGAGCTCATGATGGCATCATGTGGGAATGAGGAACAGTGAGGACTATAAACAGTGGACTCAGCCCTTCATGTCCTTACAAATACATGTGTATTTTTCCTCTGACATTAGAGAACCAAAGCAACTTATTGATCAATCATGTGGACATTTTTGTACTGCAATGAGCTTATCAATGTTTGCTGGTTCCTCTATGATCACGGTTTTTTTTTTTTTTTTTTTTTTTAAGCTCTCTCCCTTCTCCTTTATTTGGTCCTCATGTTTGTGTATGTGTGTGCACTTCCTCAGGGCAAGATCAGGCATGAGCTCGGCAAGCAGGCTCTCCAAAGCTCCTCTAGCCTGCAGACAGCTGACTGGAACAACTGGCTTTTGTGTGGAAACAAGACGGGTAGATAGAAAGTGTGTCCTTGAAAAATACTACTGCTTCCCAACATATAACTTTGTCACTTTTTTAAACCACATTTGCCTTCTCCATTTTGTTTCTTTACTCTGCCAACAGTGCGTCCTCCTATCCTATGCAATTCCGTGTCCTCATTCTTTTCCCTGCTCCCTCCTTTATGTGCACTTTTGACTTTGGATGGATGAATAAACAACAAGGCTTGGAAAAGGGACACAGTGTCACCAGAGGCATCATTCCATGGAAGCATAATTGCGGAAACACACGGATGAGCACAGGCACATCATTTTGACCATGAAACAAATCACTTGAGATCTGAGATAAAAGCAAAACGTAATCAAAGTTAGAATTATAGTTGTCATATTAGCTTTCCTTATAAATGTGGTTAGGGTTATGAAACTCCTTAAATCTAAACCATTTTTAATTTTCAGCATCGCAATAAATTAAATCAAACTTGAGCTTAAACTAGCAATAATTACATTTTTTCCATAAAAATGTGCGATTTGCATGCCTGCCGCTCATGATGATTAGACTTCTTGGTTTTCTGTATCATGTGAAACCATTTAACATGGTGTGCTCTGCTAATGCAGTGGTGTTCTAAAGACAACCAAACTGATACAGAGGAATCACAGAAAACTGCAGCAGTCTGGTTGGTGCTAACCCAGACATGTCCAACCTCAGAACCATACTAATCAAGTTGTTAAGCAGAGCGTAACAGAGGCAGCAGTGTTTGTCCCCCGGCAGGGCCATACCCAGGGCTACTCCATCTACTGCTCCTGAGAGCGGGCCCTGCCAAGCAGAGATAAGGCTTGAATTCCAACTGCTCTGATGGTAATCTGGCTCCTTCTACAGCTCACAGCCTTACAATCACATAACTACTAATTCTCCCTCACTCTCTTGCTTTCTCTCTCTTGCTCTCTTTGTATCTGGTGTGGAGTAAATTAAATGTCTGTGTGTGAGTGCACTTCTATGTGGGTAAATTACACTTTTACTGTATTTTCTTGGAATAGGTTAAAAAAAACAACAACCCAGAAACGTGTATGTACAACAGCAAAACATTTTCATCTTTTGTCCACCATCCTGTTTTTTTGCCTTTCACGTGTTCCTCTTTCACTTCAGCTTCTCCTTTGCTATGAATTGGGAAGCCAGTATTATATCCTCCCTTTACAGAAAAGCTGAAACAGTCAACAAATACAGGCATCCATTTGGCCTTTCGCCTAAGACATTATGCAATCTAAATTACCTTACTGTGAGAAGCTTTGTTTAGAGGCGACAAACACATATGCACAGGCTGAACACCATGTATCCACAGAAGACATAAATTGTATTTGAATGTCTGGATAATAACAGTTATTTCCCTGCTGATGATTAATGTGGCACATAGCAGTAAGAAACACCTTCAACAAGCCTCTCCAGCACACAAGATGTCTGCAGAGCAGTCGAGGTTGGTGGTTGTGGTTTAAGTTGGTGGTTATTAGCTCTAAGAATCAGAGCTGCAAAAATACAATTCTAAACATGAACTGCCCACAAACAGCTTAGGTTCATTATCTAATCCATTAAAATTGATGGATTTTTTGTGTGATGAGTAATCTTAAGCGATTTCAGATGAATTCCTCTCCTTAACAATCTCAGTGACTCCATAATCATAAGAGATGACACAATATTTCTGGCTAGAATAAATATTAGCCAACATGTTACAGTAAACAGAAGCATGTCTGTATTACACATGCAAAAGTTGTCATGAGAGAAGTAAGGAACAGCTGTTTCTAATATAATGGTCACATTGACAATGGTTACGACACAGCTCTGATAAACTCATGTGCTACCATACAAGGAAGTCTAGCAGCCCAATCTTTAGTTAGCTTTATAATCCATGCTTTCCATGGGCCTCTATGTGAATAAAAAAACTATTCAGATGTTTTTTTAAAGCTAAGATTTATCAGACAGAAACCCTACTTAAGCACATGTTGTCAAAAGATAATTTTAAGGGATGTTACAAGTGTTTCAACCATTATGTTACAACCGAGATGTCTCAAACCAGGTTAACAGAGGTTGCCTTTTAACTGGTTTGTTTTTTAAAAGACGTCATCTCCTTTTCCTGTTCAGTTTGGAATAATCAGCTCCTCCGTATTGTAGCAGATTTATCCAAGAACAGCCACATGCCACATATTTTGCTGTCAGCTGTCACTTTTCACTGGCATTTTCTTTGGCAAGTTGGAAATACTGACAACAGTTGATATGATGATACTGGTCAACAACAGGGATAAGGATCCCAACTGACTTACAAAATGCAAAAAAGAAATCCCCAATTATTTTTGTAAGCAAACCCCAAGCTACAAATTTCAAGAACTAAAAAGAACCAAAAAAATTATCTGTCTGCATTTTTAACCAGGTAAAAGTCCCTTGAGGTCTCCCTTGATACCTGGCTAAGATAGCAGCAAAAGTCACACAATTACGACTTTAAAAACACATAAAACATTAAAAAATACGAACAAAAAACAAATCAAAAACAAAAACAAAACATGAACAAGAATGAATGGATGTGATCACACAAAAAGTAAAGTTCTGTCCTGCAACTAGAAAGTAACCTTATGGCAGTGGTTCTCAAATTGTGGAACAGGCCCCAGCGGGGAACAGAAATCCACGTGAAAAATACGTTTAAACTAAGGTAAACAGATATGCACTGATACATGCAGCTTTATTCAAGTAAAATTCAATAAATTCATGGATCCTTTAGATTCTTATCGACTAATAAAACTGTGGGCTGTGGGGCATGAACATTTTTGGTCTCTGAAGTGGGGCATGCAAAAAAAAAAAAAATGCAGAACCACTGGCTTAAGGTAAGTGCTAATGTATTGGCCATGTCCTGTTAAACTCAATAACCTGTCTCAATACAAGGCCACACTGAGCCCACAGCCAGACCCGGCCTAGGGCTTCCCCCTCCTACACACTGCCAGCTTGGCTAAATTTTCCAAGGCCAGGAAACAAGTCACCCTGGCCTCCCACTCACCCCACACATCCACACATATACATAAACACAAACGTGCAACTCAAGTAACCTCACAATCACAGCCTACATTTCTGTCAACTCCTGCCTAGTCTCTCTCCCAAAGCCTTAAAAAGGTCCATGGCCCTTGTTTCTCATCCCCATCAACTTTTTGATGGCACTCTCTGGCACTTTGGCCCCTCTCTCGGTGTGTGTTTAATTTTGTCTTCCTACAAAAATCTGCTGAAGGAAGAATATCTATTTAACATAACACATTACTGATTATTAACATGCTTGAAGCTCAACAACGTTTTATGGCTCAAGCACAGGCCTTTTCACTTCTGTCCTTTTATCCTGCAGCTTTAAGATCCTGAAAATACTGCCGTAACAGTGGTAGCAGCAGCAGCAGAGACAGGGCTGTGAGAGTCACACCACAATCAGATGACTGATGATTGTAAATGCTAATAAAATGCCAAGATTCTTTGTAATGTCGGCAGTGCAAAATGACAGTGTAATACAGGATGACCCTGTCAACGAGCCAAGTAGGTGTACTGAAATCTTATGTGCTAGATTCTGTGGTGTGTTTATGTAGATGGGGCGGTGGGAAAGAGTTTCCATTACACCCCTATGATCAGCTGATTGAAATAACTCTTACCTGAGCTGGCCTCACTAGGGTCAGCTGTTAACCTTATCCATGCAATCAACATAACTTGATTGATGGATGTATGTTAGTGACTTTTTATGATGTGTGTCTGTGGCCAGGAACTGAAAAGCCATCACTTCAGTCTCTCTCTATGGAGTTATGGAGTAAGTTATGCCAAACTGTCTGCATGTCTGACATCCCTGACATATCTGCTGGGGTGTGACTTTAATAGCACAGCTCTAGATTTTCCTTTTCCTTTAACTCAAAAGACTTTTGACACCAACTTAAAAAACTAGCTCTTTTATTAAGTTGCTCTTAAAAAAAGATTTTTTAGATTTTAGAATTAACTCAATCTGCAGACATGACATGCAGACATAAATAAGCTTATCCAGGAACAGAGCTTTGATCAAGTAGCCAATTTGTCAGAAAGCCACTGTGTTTCAGTACACGTGGAAAGTTTTACATCTGTTCTGGTCTATAGTCACCCAAAGAAAATATATTCAAACTCTTAAATGTCAGCCACTGTCAACAAAATGAACACAGCTGACTCTTTTTGGTAGAACTGCAAGTAACTTTTCTAGTATTATTTTTAGGGGATCGTCTGATTATTAATGAGCTGGGTTAATGAGTTATTTTCACGTTTCTAAGTTTAAAGGTCAAAACTACCGTTTCCTTTTGTAACCCACAAACAGTCAGGGTCAATCTGAACCAGACCAACAATCCTTTGACAATCAAAGCAGTATACTCAGTCCAACAACCTCCTGACAAGTAGGCCTTCGTGTCATGCCAGGTCTGACTAAATAAAGCCAGGGTCAGCATGCTGCTTACAAGCCTCCTGGAATTTTCCAGTGTTTTCATATGTTCTGGAAAATAAAAGGATGCCATGTCAAGTGTCTCAGCTCACAGCCAGATGATGAAGGTGGACAGATCTTTCAGTTGTGTGTGTGTGTAGAAGAGCCTAAAGCTTACACTGAGCTGACTACTGGAAACCATCAGGGTCAAAAGGGCTCTACACAGGATACTTCCAACAAATTTGTTTAGCTGAAAAATTAGATTTTCTTCTCTAGCAATGAAAAACAAGTAAAGACAAAATACTGAAAAGTTAAAACTGAAAATAAGAACAGAAAAGAATAAGCAAAAGCAGCAAGAGATTTGCTCTACTGTATATTTGAGCTGTACCAAGAAGATAGACTGGTAACACGACGTTGTGTTGAAATTCACAGTTTCGAGAGTTTACACCTTTTTTCCTTCTTGAACCAAGCAGAAAAAAAAACAAGAGTGTACAAATTGGGAAAAACAGTGGGAAAAGAACTGATGTATGGTGCTGTACAGATATTCTAGAAACAAAAATACAGTGTGGATGCATTCACAAATAGTGCCATTAACAGCTTTTGTGTAACGTGTTGTCAACACTTTAATCAATATCATTTACAGCCCCTGCTCTCCTCAGTTCATGTGTACACTTTTTCAAGGTTGATTGTTTATAGCAGCTTCAAGAGCTTATCAGTGTTTCTGTAGATTCAAGCTCTCTCAGAGTCCACTGTCTCTTCGTGTAATCCCAGACAGACTCCATAATGATGAGATCAGGGCTCTGTGGGGGCCACAGCATGCTGTAGGACTCCTTACTATTCAGGTCACTGAAGAAAGAGCTTCATGACTCTGAATGCGTGTTTGGACTTGCTGTCATGCCACACAGTGAATACAGGACCAGTGGGTTGCCTTGCTGATGGTAAGGCTCGTTAGATTAAAAAAAAGAAGAAATGTCTGAATTACCTGAAACTTTTATGAAATAATGTACAGCTCAAAGCATAAGATTCTGAAAAGACTTGAGGGATGGAAACATAGGAAATAAGCATTTTAAAATGACTCAATCACAGTGTGTGCATGTGTTTGTATTCGTCTGTCGTATGCGAGCCCAACCTCATTGCTAAGAAAAGTGGATGTAAGGGGGGTTTTGACGCAAGATGACGTTACAGTTAGTCAGAAATTTCAACACAGCATACCACACAGCACTTGCAATAGGGGTAAATGCTCTTTGTAACAGTCACAGTGAACATAGATGCTAAAGAGTTTAATAAATTTTGAGTGGAAAAATGTGAACATGTGATAGGGTGACAGTTCACACTACTCATGTTAAGTTGTATATGATAAGATACCATGTATTGTAGGTTAAACTAGTTTTCAAAGTGTAGGTTCTCAGTGAGACGTTTGAAATCAGGTAAGGTTTCCTCTTAGGAACAAGGAGCTTTCTTTTCTTGTCTTGTACATGACATACATCCACACTTTCACATCTTTGGTCAGTGAACTGCTATCACATTGTGACTCAGGATAGCGGCTCATTGCCCGTAAAATACTGATTTTCTTCCTGGTACTTGCAACTGAGGAAAGGAACACATTTACAGCCAGTTAATAACTGCATGTTTGCTATTATTCTCCTGACTATGCTATGGCCAATCTTAAAAGAACTTTGTCCAAAAAAAACCCCACATTTTTTTCACACTTATGGGATGCAAGGCATATGTGCCATCATTGAATTCAATCTGGTAAGGAGCAAAGAAGCTCCAGACAATTTTTGTCCCACATGAAGCCAAAACAATAAAACACTTTAACAAAAATGTTGGTGCTGTTCCAATTACCTATGTAAAACAAATTTACCTAGCACTTCCATTGGTAACCAATGAGCTTAAAACATCAAGATATAAAATAGCTCTAAAGACACATTCCTCACCAGTCAGGTCAGGAGTATCTTGACTGTCACCTACCCATTTCTGATTTATCATTATTTCAGATTATAAAAACCAACAGACATGAATAGAGGCAGTGAGAGAAGTATGATGCACTTAACAAATATCGATTGCCAAAATAAAATTTCTATCAAATATGTAAGACACTAAATTTAAATGGGCAGGGTAGCTTCATACACTGAGCAAGATGCAGGATCATCAGCATGTAAAATTCTCAGCCATGTAGCCTGCATTTTTTGGACCCTAATAAAACTTTAAAAGTTTCTTCTTAGGTTTTATTTTTTCCCTCTGGCTACAGATCACCAGAAAAATAATCCTTTTTGCAACATGACAGTGGTACTCATTTAGCACTATGACACCCAAATCCAATACCAAAAACCTGATGGTAAATAATGTAACAAGCAGTTTTCCACTGGAGGATTTATGCTTTGCTATGCAATCAAAAATTGTTTAAACCCATAAAACAAAAAGTCAAGGCAATTTCAACAACCTTAAATATATTAGAGGAAATGAAAAGGAAAACTGTATGTTAAAGTTTTAATAATCTTTTCATATTTAGTTAGATTTTATAGCATTTTATTTAAGATTGTACCAGAAAACTGTTGATTCAACCATGCTATATTCGGCACATGATGCAGGAAAGTGCCTTAATGCTTGAATGAAAAGTATTACCAGTAAGTAGTTGTAAATTTTATCTATATATTTTATTTTTCTAATACAATAATACCACTAAATAGTTAATGTTGGTGACACATGGGAAGTCTTCCATTACTACAGGCAAAAACGGTGTATACAAAGACAATGTCATGATCCTTCACAGGCTGTCTTGCTTTCCATCTGCTGTCAATTTTTAAATCTTGTATCCTGCTTATTTGCATATACTAGAGGTTTTAAAATTAATAATAATGATAATTCAGACTGCCCCCTCATTAAACTGTTCACCTAGCACCACCTCATTCTGTGATTAATTCCGGCATTTAAGTGTGACATGTACAATGCATACTCCTGAAATAAATCTGGTTACTTTATACATTGCTAGATATTGGTAAAGACAGCCTACACGTTAAGCAAGACACCAACCTCTGATTGCTTGCTGCAGCATAAGAAACCTGCATATCTTGCACCCATCCTCTGTCTTCTTTTATCAGTGACCCAGTACCCCCTCCCCCAAACACTCACTTAATCTCACCATCATTGTTTATTCACTTCCCGTAAAGTACACGCCTTGGGTCATGCTTGAGGTTTAATGAAATACCAGGAAACAGAATACATGTGCCCACAAATAGGCTTTCCTTCTGCATGCAATACCTTTACAAACAGGTTAAAAGTTTTGTCTTGTCTTTGAAACAATAATCAGTAAATTAAGTAAGACAGAAGCTCGAGAACAAACCTAGTGTCTGTCATAGACTCAGATTAGTGTTGGATAAACCTCTGCAACAGGTTTTTGAGCACATTAAGGATTGAATTTTGCCACCCAGGTAGACACAATTTAGGACAGCATCTCTAAATGGCCATTATGTAAAGTAGGAATGATTACAGCAAGAAAAAGATGTTTTGATTTGCAAATAACTATTGTGTTGAGACTGTCATTGAATATTGCAAATCTAAGATTTCGTATGCACTGATAATATCCACGCATGATTTTTTGTTTTAAAAAAAGAAAGTTAAAAGTGTAAACTCCTTGAAACGTATAGCTTGACCATTTCTCAAATTTTGGCTAGAGAAGAAATGCTGACGAGGGGAGATTAGCCAGCCCAACTATTCAGAAATTCATTTAAAAAAAAGAAAAAAAGAAATTCATTCATGGGCTCAGCAAGCCTTGCTCCAATCAAGTTATCAGACTGATATCTCCTACAATTTCACCAACACTATGCAGTCTAATGAATCGAGATTTAAAAAAAGACAATGAGGCTCCATTTACAGCACAGCACACCAGTAGACATATTTAATAGTCATCCTCACAACCGACAGTGCCATTTAGCCTGACAAGATATCAGGTTCTAGCACTTACTGGAAGACAGCACAGAGTGTTGCACATCATAATTTGTCAGAGTTCCTGGCTGGGTGTAGCAAATGACTGGCAGAGTGGTCTGCCAGCAAAGAATTTCACAAACTGACTTACAGACTAACAGGCAAACTTTTAGTGCTGAATCAGATTCAGAATACTTTATTAATCCTAGGGGGAAATTGCATTGGTGAGCTCAAAACCTGAGTGTTTTTTTATTCTTTCAGTAAACAAGTTATTGACTTAAACAGATAATACTACACCAAAGCTGAATGACAGCTTCCACTAAAAAAAGTCTTTTAATTTGAGAAGTACCTCAGTCTTGTTTAGGAAACCAGCCTTTATAAGCATTACTGCAAGCAAATTTAAAAACTTTTAAAAATACAATTTGACCACGCATGTCTCAATACCGATATTTTCCTAACGGATCAATTCCAAAACAGCCATGTTCAAGCAGAAAACACAAAAATACAGTAAAAGAAAACAAGACAGGCCTGCCTCCTTTAGTACTGTAACTAAAGGGAAGTATTTGTAAAATTCATTCAAGGAAGTAGAAATGAAAAATACAACAATAGGTGGGTAATGAACCCTTATCAAGTTCCTTGACAGAGACAATTATAACTCTTAAAAGTATAGATTACAGTGGGTCACAAGGCTCATCTATTCATAGTATTCAATAGCTGACCATGACATCAAAAATAACAGACTTGATTCAACTTAATATACAAAGCAACAAGAAGCAAACAGTACCTTGGGAAGCGGTCGTCCCAGCTGAGAATACAACTTAGTCCAGATTTGCATGAGAGACATGGGTCCAACCGCTGCAGTACAGGGGGGTAAAATATATACACACACATATATGCTCCTGCTTCACCTTGAATCCCTGAACTGGACAGCCTCTTCCATGTGTTAGTCAAAGTGTTGGTAATCACTTTACAGCTGGTGCGTTCCCACCCAACAGAGGACTCTCTTTAGCCCCCTCACAGTTCTTCTATGGTTCAAAGCACACATCTGCCTCTACCACAGCTATGCTCTGGGCAATGAGCTCACACCTACAGCCTCTCACAACCGGAGACACAAGCAAGTCTAAAACATACTTCCTGCTTCACTAGGGCTGTCAGGTATTTGCATAAAGGGTTTAGTCATAGTGATTGTGGACTAGTTCCTCTGAGCTCAAAAAGGTGGTTGGAGAGTGAGTGAGAGAGCAGAGGAGGAGGGGAGGGGAGAGGTGGGGAGAAGAGGGAGGGAGGAGGGGAGGAGCTTTCAGGAAATGATGCTTTTGTTGGTAAGTGACTAGAGTTACTGGCAGTCAGGCCCATTTTACTGTACATGGTGTAACTCAACCGCATTTGTAGTGTAAACAGTATTGCGCTCTGGACCTGGCCGCTCCTCACACCCTGCTGCTTACCGCTACATTTAATGGGACTGGGTCACTAATGATTATTATATTTAGAGACTTATTCCCTGCCTTTCTTGTTGTATTACTTCATACTTACTCTTTGTGTCTACCTGCAAATACTCAGTTTAAAAGTCATTTTTATTTTAATAACTGCTCATTAACATAAGGTAAATGTTACTGTACATAAAAGCTTACAAAGCAGATGCAACAAGTGGTCAAATAAGTTAACTGGGAAGAGTGGTGAGGCAGGACACTTTTAAAAATGCAGACTTAATCAGCATAAAACACTTCTAATAACTTGTTATGGTTTTCAATCCGATAGAGCTTCTTCTAAAGCCACTATAGAAAGTTCAAAAAAATGCAAGGATTGTCAGAAATGCAAGTTTTCCTTTGTAAAGGGTCTTTCAAAAATCAGCCACTCTGCCACTTCTATCTACTTTTATCTCAGCACAGATATTCTGGGAAACTGACTGCTTATCAAAGGTAACAATGTACCAGTTTTTCAGAAAGAAAAGCAATGATAACTGTTTAAGAGCACCTCATAAATAATGACATTGTGGTATTTAAAAACAAAAATAATATGATTTATCTGGAACACCAGGGGCCCATTTGTGCACCCAGCTTCCAGGAATACATGATATCAAGCTAACATGGTGAGGTATTGTAATGTCCAACTTTACTGGACTGAAGGGGAGTCAGACTCAGAGACAGAGTGGCGCCTGTCCATGGTGTCATCACTGCATGAGTGGGAATCCTTTGAATAATTTGTGCATGTGTGTCCCTGGGCCTATGTATTTGTATCTGAAGTAACAGAGGTCCACTGGGAAGAAATTAATCACTGATGTGCTTCTTTATAAAAGAGTGAGCATGAAACACCAACATAAACATAAAAATGGAGTCTTAACAAATATTTATCAATTATCATTTGGCCAAATATGTAATTTTTATGCCAACTCAACATTAACCTAGGGTTAGGGTCATATAAGCACAGTTTCCAAATGCCACTTTAGTAGTTGAGGTCAAGTAAATATTGATGATACAATTTTTACAATTTTGTGAAAGCAATATCAAAGCCAACCACATATCTCATTTTAATGATGCAAAGTTAACCCAAAAAATTAAGCATTTTTTTCATATTTGATTATTAGGTCTGCTGACCAAGTGAATGTCTCCACAGTGTAGTGGTTTGCACATTCACCTCGTAAGCAAAAGGCTAGCTGGAGTCCAGGTGGGGGCACAAGTCCCTCCCACCATGGGAGAATTGCATCAGGAAGGGCATTTGGAGTTAATTTTGTGCCAATTTACCTCTGTGGATTCATCCACTGTGTAAGGGTTGGGTGATTTGCTCTATAGTTCAATCGCCCTATTGCCACTCTTTCACATCACCAATGACTGATGGCATCGCCTGTGGCAAAGAGTGTAATGTGCACTTATTAGAGTAGCAACCCTCCACCCTCCATAGTGCATTATGTGTGGCCTAAACACAAAGAACTCTACAGCATGGATGAGCGAGAAACACACACTCCAGGAGCTTATTTTTCATTTTCAGCATAAACAGACTTTCACACAAACAAACAACATTAAATGATTCAGCTTTATTGTAACTAAAATAAGTTAATGATTTCAGCTGAAGAGATAAAACTGTGAAAAAAGTCAAATCTTTTTATGGATGTTTTTAAAACTATAAGCCTTGAGCTCTACTATATCATCCAGTTTTTTTGTTTTTTTTTCTGTGTAAAACAGCCCATCTGTCCTCCACTCTTCATTGTGCACTCCCTGTACACAGTGAGTTTTTCACTAACAAAACCTCCCCATGGAAAAAATTTATGGGGACGAAATAAACAGAATCTGCAAGCACACAGTCACGTTTATGTTCCTATTTAAAATCAGTCCGACAGTCAATGTCCTCCTTAATGAAGAGAGTTAGATATCTTCATGATAAAGTAAAATGAAGCTGACAGAGGCCACACGTGAGCAAAACTTAATCAGGTTTGACTTCCAAATATTATTTTGATTCCAGCTCTCATTAATTCTGTTACAAAAGCAACTGTAATCAAAAACGGTCTGTAGCTGCATGATGCATTGTCATGTTTGATGACCTCCTCCACTGCATGCACCCTTTTTATAACTGTATTTTTCCATCCAATGACTTGTGTAAATGTTGGTCTACTGTAAATATGTGCATTGACAGCATGCGTAACTGGCAATGCAGACACAGGTGAACTAGCGGGTCTCAACTTTACACTTGCAATAATAATTGTCTTTTCTTTCTGAAGAAATACTTAGTCCTATAAAGTTCAAAACAGAAGTTAAACTACTCACAGCTAACCCTAAACTAAAATAGATCCGGTGGAGCACATACTCCCCAAGGAAAATTGTGCACCTATTAACAACCCTTCAAATTAACCTTTAACTTGCTCTTTCGAAAGTAGGCCAGTCAAATGACTTTTAGTTGGAGTCTCTTATAAGGAAATAACTGAGAAATACCAACTGATGAATATCAAGACTGCCTGGCTGCAAGTCAAGAAAAACAAGATCAACTTCTAAGCCAGGAAAAAAGACTTCTTTTCAGTTCATCAAAATCTTCCAACATTTTAAAATAAATATAGTCAGAATATATTAATGTTCAATTATCTTAATTGGGTATTACTAGATGTGTTGTGCACATTTTTTACACAACATACTGAGTGTGTCTTGTGGATGCAACAGAGAAACAACTTCAGTTTTTGGGGTTTAAACTAAGCCTGCCATTCAAAATATAAGCTTAGTGATGATACAGTTAAAGGGCCTGTGGAGTTGCAGAGGATCAAAAATTAAAAACATGCCTTTCAGAAATCAGGAGTACTTCACATATTTTCAGCTGGGTCTTAGACTAAACAGGATCATTCTTCATCATTATACGCATTCTTTACTCACCCATATGGATGTTTTGAGATTATCGCAATTTAAATATATGTACAGAGTGCATATATCAACCTAGACACGACCTTTCTACAGCTAATTGCTAAAGACTGACTAAGGAAAAAGTCACAATAATGCATTTTTAATTCTAACAAAAGAAATACTAAGAAGAAGATTGAATGCAAATGAACGCTTCCTAGAAGTGTACTCTTCATTACTATATTGTGTGTAATACTGAGAGGAACCACACAGAGACAGAACAAGAGTAAGAAACTATGATTGGGAATGCGCTTAAATGTGCCTCAGTGTGTGCACATACAGTGTGTGTACTGTATAGAACGCAGTAGGTTTTTAAGTGTGTGCTTCTGACGTGATGTTCACTTCTTGAGGTTAGCCAGAGTGGTTAGCAAAAGAGTTTTGTCTTTTTTTTTTTTTTTTTTTTTTTTTTCTACTAAATTTT
>VUQH01004011.1:44168-95980 GCA_015106775.1 Etroplus canarensis | reverse complement strand
AAAGAAGAGCAGATGCTACACCATGGTAAACATGCCCCTGTCCCAACTATTTTGAGACCTGTAGCAAGCATCAAATTTGAAATGAGCTCATTTTTTGCATAAAATTGTAATATTTCTCAGTTTAAATGTTTGTTATGTTATTTATGGTCTGTTATGTTGTGAATAAGATATCGGCTCATGTGATTTGAAAGTCTTAGTTTTCATTTTGTTCAAATTTAAAAAACGTCCCAACTTTTCTGGAATTTGGGTTGTAGAAAACCACTGCCTTCTGCTGCAAGCGTGCAGATGTGGAAAAAAAGACCCATATATACACACAGTGTTTGATTGTTCTCCTCATTTAGTTATATTTTTTATAGAATCACAATCTCCCTGAGCATACTGAAAGTCACTCCCTTCATTTCAGTTTAATCAGCATAATCTGTCTTTCATTGCTCACTGATGTGATAAGGAGTTCTTCTTTTTGCTTTCTTTTGTTAAGAGTCCTGCAGGACATTGCTCAGCTTTTCCCCAGTCTGGTTGAAACTATAACACTGGGCCAGGATTGTTTTTTCAACAGCGTGTTCATTGTCTCTTTATCTCAGTACCACACCCAGCTCATTCCGCTCCAACAGCCTCGACTGCCTCTTATCATTAATATCTGTCCACTTTTGTGAGGAAGCATTTAAAAATAAATAACTAAGGCTCTGTTTTTCTTTTGATTATTTCCAGTCAGAGACACTGTACTCCCCTTTCCCTATGCTCCTTAAGCAAGCATTTAAAACACATCTCTCACAAAAAAAAACCCCAGATTCCCTATTTGAGACTGAATGCTCACAAATGCAGGGTCCAGTCAAGATGATGGAGTTTCAAAAATATTCCACCCCAAACTCCAAAGGTTAATGAAAAAATATAAAAACACACATTGACCTTTCACGCAGAACACTCAGTGACATCAAACATTACATATAGCCCTACACTTAGCAACCCAGCTCTTATCCTAATTATTACATAAACCTGATTTTAATCATGACCTTATAGTCAAACTGTGTCTCAGTTTGTATGCTTCAGTTGTGTGAATTTTAACTGGGTAGTGTTGTCTCAAATCTAACAGTCTGTGTCTGTGGGAATTTTTGCCCATTCATCCAGAAGAGCATTTGTGAGGTCAGACACTGATATTGGACAAGAGGGGCTGGCTAGCAGTCTCCATTCTAGTTTATCCCAAAGATACTGGATGGGGTTGAGGTCAGGGCTCTGTGTGGGCTAGTCAAATTCTTTTACACCAAACTCATCCAACCACACTTCATGGACCTTATATTGTGCAATTTGGCACAGCTGTGCTGGAACAGAAAACTTGAAAGCATAGATTTGTCCATAATGTCTTGATAAGATGAAGCATTAAGGTTTCTCTTGACTGGAACTAAGGGGCCTAAGCCAACCTCAGTAAAACAGCTCCATAGCATTAGCCCTCCTCCACCAAACTTTAGAGTTGACAAGGTGCAGTGAGCTAGGTAATGTTCTTCTGGGATTTGCTAAACCCAGACTCATCTATCAGACTGCCAGATAGAGAAGTGTGATTTGATATTCCACATGTTTTCACTACTCAAGAGTGCAGTGGCAACATGCTTTACACCATTCCATTTAATAGTTGGCATTGTGCTTGCTGATGTAAGGCTTGCATGCAGCTGCTTAGCCTTGAAATCCCATGCTATGAAGCTCTCAGTGCACAGTTTTTGTGCTGATGGTTATGTCAGAGGAGGTTTGGAACTCAGGTACTGAGTAAGCAGAGCGTGGGTGACATTTACACACTATGCATCTCAGCTCTCAGCAACCTGGCTCTGTAACTTTATGTGGTCTGCAACTTTACGGCTGAGTTGCTGTGGTTCTAAAGTGCTTACACTTTGCAGTAATACCACTTACAGTTGATGGGGAATATCTCAGAGGGAAGAAATTTCACCAAATGACTTGTTGCAACAATGGCATCCTGTTATAGTACCACACTTGAATTCAGTGATCTCTTTAGAACAACCCATTCTTTCCTAATGTTTGTAAAGGCGGACCTCATGCCTTGATGCTTAATTTTATACACCTGTGGCAATGTAACTAAATGAAACACCTGAATTCAATGATTAAGAGGTGTGGCTCAACACCTTTGTCCATTTCATGTAGCTACCTAGTACAGACATTGTCATCTGTACTGACAATGGAGGATCTTCCTCTCTATCTTCCTCCTGGTGGCTAAAATTGGCTGGTGATCCCATTCTTTTTGCTGTAGTCAACTGAGGGTGAGAAATGACACCATTCTACACTAAATTTTTTCTTTTATAAGTTCTCATGTAGCCTTACTTGTCAGTGTTAATGTACTAATGCATGTGAAGTAGCACACACTGGGATTTAGTGAGTTTTATCCTTTGAAAATGTGGAAAATGAATGAAATGGAAAATGGTTTAAAAAAAAAATTATCTATAGAAACAGAATAAGACTTGAGCGTGTACAGTAGAGTACATGTCTGTGCAGACCATGTCAGCCATTTAGGTTCTGTTACTGAGCCACGTTGACGTCCAACATGTTCTCACATCAGGGTATTAAATAATTGCAGTGTTACAAATACAGCTGGGTTACATTTTTGCTTCAACTGTGGGAATTTTTATCTGACATTCCAAGACAAACCCAGAAGCTGTCAACCGATCAGAGTTTTAATCTTTAACAGCATGCCTTCAAGCAACATCTAGTATTTTTCACATTCCACAACCACACTCCACAGGTTTATGAGCCTGTGGGTTACCCCAGGCGCACTGAGTCTATCCCTTATCACTCTCATACTGGGGAAAAAAAAAGTCCTGACAGCTTTCCTTCTGGCTGAGCACCCGGACAGTGAGGTGATCACTGTCTACTTAAGGATCGTCAGTTGTGGGAGAATAAATTTAAAACTCAAGGTTAAAGGTTTATTCTTCAAATGTTTTACTTATCTTGTATATCGCAGAATCACATGTACATTTAGAGAAAGTCTGCTATGATTCAACGTGATTGTTAAAAGAATACCATATCAGCAGTTTGGTAAATGTATGTATTTCCTTTGTTAGGAATGAGATAGCACACTGAGATAGTATGCATAGTTCCTACAGACACGTTTTCTTGTCACATGACCTCCTTAGCGACGCCATCTTTGTTTGCTAGCTGTACTTTACACACACTGCTGGTTATCTCCCCCGTGAATTTTAAACTGTTTTGATGTTGGATTCAACTTGTGATCAAAATCACGAAAAGGCAAAACGAGAGACTTTGTAGAATGATTAAGCATGGAGAGTAGAAAGAGATACGATGAGAAAATCGGCCTAATAGGTGTGGATCCATACTCGTTAGCAAAGGAAAAGCTGAACCATGAAGTTTCAGCATTGCCACCAATTCAATACTATGACGTGTACCATTATCTTGTGTTGGCACACAGCTTTTATACCAGTGAGCAATTCCAGGCCTACAAGTTACTAGAGGCGTACAATCAGTTTTTTATCATATACTGTAGCTTTAAACTGCATCTGGTTAACTATATTAATTGTTCCCGCTAAACTATGTTAAACTACGTTAAAACATTAAATTAAAAAGTTTCATAATTTAATCAAAAAATATATTTTTCTTATCTAAAAATCTTTTTGAAAACTTCTTCTCTTTGTGTATTGCAGTACTTTGAGGAAAGGTTGACAAGCATTGAGTGGAAGATGGAAACAGCAACACAGGACACAGACAATATGACCAGCGAGGAGGCTCTCTGCGGCTCCACTGACCACAAGACTAAAAAGCGCCGAGGCATCTCCAGTCTCAAAGTACTAAAGCAATCTGTAATCAACACCTCTCAGCTAGTTACTTGTAATCCTGTTTTTTTTTCTCCATGGGCTGAAGTTCATTCCTTTGATGCACTCAGTGTAAATTGCCCCCAGATAAAAACCCCAGTTAAAAGCCTAAAAGGCAGTAGGTGGTGCAATTGTTAGCACTGTCTCCTCACAGCAAGAACGTTATGGGTTTAGACTTTTACCCCTCTGGCACAGCTCCTTGCTTGGGTTGTTGATGTTTTCTAGTTTCTTCTAAAGAGATGCAGGGTTAGGTGAATCTGTGACATGAAATTGCTCATAACTGTGAATGGTTTTCTGTCATGTGTCAGCCCTGTGCTAGGCTGCAACCCTGTCGTGCTTTAGTCCACCTCTCACTTGAGTGAGCTCTAATAGCCATCCACCCCTTTGACCCTGCACAGGCTAAACTTGTATAGATGACTGATGGATAAATGCTTAGAAAGTCAGATGCACATCTGTTTTCGGGTGATTGAACATTTTCAGAGATATGCTTTTCTCCAAAGTAGGTAAAATCAAGCCAAGAGCTGATCTTGTGTTGTTTTCGAAAATCTCACCAGGGCAAATTTCTGCTCTAAATGAGCTCTAAATCATCTTTTACCAGACACTTTTGTATCAGTCCTAAGCTCTGCCTCGCCTGATTACAGCAGCGCACTGGAGTCATCACCAGCAAGTTAATGGCAAATTTCCTATTTTCATCCCAGACTTTCTTTTTCCACATGGGCCTTAGTTCATCCCCAGACTCCCCAACACACACCCCTTATATAATCTAACAAATACAAGTCATCGTCAACAGCACATCAGTAAACTTTACAGAACTCTTTAGTCAACTTGAGTTTAAACCTACAAAGGGTAATTAAACTGCCAGTGTATCCTGGGAACGAATAAAAATGTCTCAAAATTGAAAAGCTTATTAGGCCAGCATACAATGTGATGTTTAAATTGTACTTATTTGTGTGTGATGTTAAGAGAGTACAGTGTATTATCTGTAGTAATACAGCACTAAGCATGAAATTCTGCTACATAGCAAAAGTAGAGGTATTGCTATAACTCCTGATGGGAAATAAGACATGAAAACCTCTTTGATGCCCACACACTGCTGAAGAAACTACAGAAAGGAGGCAGAATTGTTTCTAAGATAAAATTATTACATTGTTGACAAATTGTTACATCATTATAATATGCAGTTTTTCTTACCAGTGCTGATTTTTACCTGAGCAGATTTACTGTGTATAAAACAGTCTGGATGGCACAGTTCTTATCTTATCTTTTGCTTTGTTTCTCTAGCTGTTTATTGTGGCACTTTCCTTCGCCTATTTTTCCAAGGCCTTGACAGGGACCCACATGAAGAGTTCCATCACTCAGATAGAGAGGCGTTTTGACCTCTCCAGCACACACATTGGACTCATAGATGGCAGTTTTGAGATGGGTAATGTCTATCAGTTAATTCAAGCATCAACCCCCTGCTTTTTAATTTTAAAATGGAGTTCAAGATTTTCTGATTTTATCTCTGTTCTTTCTTTTTGCTCACTTGATTTTCACACTGTTTTTGGAGGTAGGCAACTTGTTGTTTCTAGCTGTGGTCAGCCATTTCGGGGCTAAGCTGCATCGTCCCAGACTCATTGGTGTGGGCTGTTTCCTCATGGCAGTGGGGGCCTTTCTTACTGGCCTGACACATTTCTTCATGGGACGGTAAAAGTCTATTAAATCCCCAAAGTAGATACTTTCAAAAACAGAAATGATAAAAGAAACATTCAAAGGATATGTTTTATTGTTTCTTTGTGGCACTGCTTGTCTTCCCAGCTACAAGTATGACACAGTCATTCAGGTCTTTCAAAATGACAGTGTGAGCATTGCTGCCTGTGTGGATCCTCTAAAAACACGTGATCATATACCAGAAATTCAATTGGAGCCTTCAGTGGAAGACAACAAAGGTAAGAATGTGAATTATATGCACTTATATACACATTTCTATCATTTAGTGCAGCCGAAGTACATTTCCACTTTGTCATATTATAGCCAAAAACAGTATATGTAGTAACGTACAGTGATGGGTGGTGCCTAAAAACTGGATTGTATTGACTTGTTTTCACATGGTTTCATACTTTAGTTTTTGTAAATTCAGTAATTAGTAAACAATATATCTCAGCTTGTATTTCTGAATGGAATAAAGCATGTAGCACAAGAGGTACACATCTTACAATAGTACTTGCAACAGCTTGATACATGGTAACAACTTTTCAGTAAAAATCTATTGTAACTTTACTGTAGGGTTACAACCATGTATTTAAACAGTATGCAATAGTATACAATAGGTTTAGGCTGCAGGGGGGCTTCTTATGATGTGCTGGGCATTTCTTCTCCACCCACCTCTTTTCACTCCACATGCATTTATTTGTTACTGCTGCATGTCATTGAATGCTGTCTTCTCTCTCCCATACTCTTTGTCTGTCTTTGCTGTCCTTTCTCTCTTCTCTGTCCCCTCACCCCCAACTGGTTGAGGCAGATGGCTGCCCCTCCCTGAGCCTGGTTCTGCCAGAGGTTTCTTCCTGTTAAAAGGGAGATTTTCCTTCCCACGGTTGCCGAGTGCTTGCTCATAGGGGATCATCAGATTGTTGGGGTTTTCCTTTTAACACTGTTTTAGCTTTACCATACAGTGTGAAGCACCTCGAGGCGACTTTTGTTGTGAATTGGCGCTATATAAATAAAATTGAATTGAATTGAATTGAAATAAATTTCACATTTTCTTTGTGATATTTAGCATATCCTGTCAAAATCTGCATAACCCTTGAGCTGACTCCTAATTTTCCTGGTATGGCGTAGCGTCAGGATATAGGATGGCTGAATCATTTCATCCCACGTGTGCACAGTGACATCACATGGAGCTTCTAGGGAAACAGCCCTCCCTGCTTTCTTCACAGCCACTGGATAAGAGCTAAATTTTAGAAAACCATCTGTCATTCAGTGAGAATTTTTGAGAGATACAGAACCACTAAAATGCAGGACATTGTCTCAATATGTGGGATGTGAAAAAAATAGGTAAAAATGCTGTGCAGTCCCACACAAAGTGGAACATCTGGTCACCCAAGTTAAAGGAAATCATTACTGTACGTATTGAACCTGTCTGAATTTTTTATGTAGTTGAAACCTAGAGAGTCATTTCTATCCTCTTGAATTTTTAGATTGGAGCCCATAAAATACTTTCATATTAAACATTTTATGGCTGGAGAGCTACATTCATTCCCCATCTGAAGTGAATGTAAAACCATACTACACCATAAAGTAAATTACTCAAAGTAAACAAAACAGAGCCCTCTCAAACTATGGAAACAAACCTCAGACACTCTTACTGCCAACCCCCGCAATCTAAGAATAAAATAACCCAGTAACAGAAAGTTGATCAGGTCACCTTGCTAAAGGACTGCCGGTTCTGCTTTTCCTCAGTCATGCTCTTGGTCAGCCACTGCTGGTTGCCACTCAGCTGGTCATCACCTTTGATCTCCAGAAACTTCACCTCCTCTTTGCCCCGGTTTCTTTTCCCCTGCAGCCGCATGAACTGCAGGACAAAGAAATTGCTGGTTAAACCAAAACTGTTCAAGAGCTATTGCTAAGCCTCAACTTGGGGATGAGACAGACAAAATGGTAACAGAGCGCATAAGAGAGAATTAACTTACTGTAGGTAAATAATATGATTTACTACAACAGCACATGAGCAATTCTTGACAGTTCTTACCGCTTCATCATCAAACATGGCAGAGTGGCCAGGTTCTTCAGCCTCTGTCAATTCAGGGTTGGGATCTTGATAGTATGGCTCATTATAGTATCCCTGTCCAAGCAGAAAGATGTGTAGGTTAACAATTAAATCCATTCATTTTGTTTGCATCCACTGTTAACTAGCTCATATGCAACTCTTGTGAGTCTGACACAGCATCCATACTGTAAACAGTATCTGTGCATCAAAACTGATGTAGGGTTTGGAGATGGTGGCACTGACAAAAAAAATGAGGTGGAGGTGGAGCTGGAAGAATTGAAGATGCTGAAATTTTCACTGAGAGTGACCAGGATGGACAGGATTAGAAATGAATACATCAGATGGACAGCTCAGGTTGAGACATTTGGAGACAAAGCCAGGGAGGCATGTTGAGATGGTTTAGAAATGTGCAGAGGAAGGATAGTGGATATATTGGACAAAGAATTGGATTTTGAGCCAGACTGAATATTTAAGAATAAGCTGGCAACAGCCAAACAAACATAATGAAATAAACAGTTAGCTTAGTCTGCATCTAAAACTGACAAACATGTACATTATAAAGTCATCATTACCTCAGGAAAAGCCTCTGGGCCGGCCATGGGTTGTTGATATTGATGATATTGCCCTCCCCATGCACCAGTTGCCTCATGTTTCCCCCCAAAGTCGAGAGGAGCGTCTGATTGTCCTGGCTCATCAGCAGCTACGAAAGGAAATGGCTCTGTGGGGGCTCCTGGCTCAGGGTCTAAGCTTGGGATAACTGCAGGGAGAGGTTGGGCGCTCTCACCTAGGGAAAAGTAGTTTTGTGGGGTTATGTCCTCCTCATTATCCTGGTCATCTGAGGCGATTTGTCTAGCCAGCTGCAGGGCTGCTGATTTTGCTGCAGCTTTGATAGCAGAGGGAGATGCACTTGAACCAAGACCCTGAGCAGGGGTTCCAGGTTTGGGTCCTTTCGGTTCTTGCCGTTTAGTTAGCGCATGAGGGATCAGAGGTCTGTCTGTCTCTTTCACTATCAGGTTTTTGGGTTGTGGCAGAAGGGAGGACAGGCCTGTACCTGAACCCTGGTGGAGAAAAGAAATATGGGTTGAAAATGGGAGGAAATAGCAGCTACATCACAGAAGTATGAGACTATTGGTATGCTATAAAAACTGAAGGAAGTAAGATATTCTCTGTTACTGGGTCCTTCTTTGTTGTGTAATTTCAGCCTTATTTAAGGACTAGAAATATTGAGAAGAGAGAAATAGCAAAGCTACATCTAAGCAACCATTCATACCCTGTATGAACAAAAGTATTGAGCCACACCTGTCAACCCTAGTACTGAAAGACCTCAATATATTGATGTCCCAGATAAGTTTTGTGTACTGCCAGTCGTCTATATATTGATCACTTCCGGAGTTTTCATTCACTGCCGGTCGTCTAGCTGGTCGTCTAGCTGGCAGTACTCAGGGTAATCAATGAATTCAGGTGTTTCATTCAGTTCCACTGCCACAGGTGTATAAAATCAATCACCTACCCCTGCTGTCTGGTTTTACAAACATTTGGGAAAAAATGGGTCTTTCTAAAGGCTGGATTTGAGTGTGGTACTGTAATAGGATGCTACTGTTGCAACAAGTAGGTTGATGAAATTTCTTCCCTCTTGTAGATGATATTCCACAATCAACTGTAAGTGGTATCATTGCAAAGTAGAAGCATTTAGGAACCACAGCAACTCAACACCAAAATGGCAGACTTCATAAATTTACAGAGAGGGGTCACTGAGTGCTAAAGTGCATATTGTATAAAAGTCACAGACACTCTGCCGACTCATTAACTGCAGAGTTCCAAACCTCCTCTGGCATTAACATCAGCACAAAAACTGAGCACTGAGAACTCATGGCATGAGTTACCACAGCCAAGCAGCTGCATGAAAACCTTACATCTTCAAGCATGATGCCAAGTGTCAGATGGAGTGGTGTAAAGCGCACTGCCACTGGACTCTGGAGAGCAGTGGAAGTGTGTTCTGTGGAGTGGTGAGTCAGACTTCTCTATTAAGCAGTCCGATGGACCAATCTGGGTTTGGCGAATGCCAGGATAACGTTACTTGCCTGACTGCATTGTGCCAACTGTAAAGTTTGATGGAAGAGTGATAATCATGTGGGTTTGTTTTTCTGGGGGGGGTTCCAGTTAAGGGAATTCTTAAAGCTTATGAAACATTTTGGACAACGTTGTTGGAACAGTTTGGAGAAGGTCTTTTTCTGTTCCAGCATGACTGTCTCCCAGTGTGCAAAGCAAGGTCCATAAAGGCAAAGTTGGACAAGTTTGCTGTGGAAGAACCTGACTGGGGTGTACGCAGACTTCACCTTAACCCCACTGAACATCTTTAGGATCAACTAGAACTGAACCAGGTCATCTCATCCATCATCAGTGTCTGACCTCAACTATGCTGTTCTGGGTGAATGGGCAAAAAATTCCAAAGACACTCAAAAGTCTTGTAGAAAACCTTCCCAGAGAATGGAAGCTGTTATATCCGAAAAGGAGGGACCAACTCAATATTAAAGCCAATGGGTTTAGAATGGGAAATCATAAAAACTCCTGTAGCTGTGGTGCGTAGATGGCCCAATTCTGTTGTCCATATAGTATACCATACACGTTTACATGCAAACCTTTGTGCAAGCCAGGTTAATCTACAGTGTTTAATCATAAATAAGCATCTACTTTCTGTGTACACAGGTCTATAATAACAGTGCATTATTAATCACAACTAAGGCATCATCTTACACTAAAAATAGAGTAGAGGTGTCTGGCACAATTTCACCAACATCTATATTCTAGAGTTATTGCTTTAACCAAATGTAACACTTTATTCTGCCATTCATGAAGTCTCTAAGCTGAGCAAGCCAGTTTCCCATGATGAATCGTTCAAAAACATGATGAATGACAATGTGGAAAGAAACTAAGATAAGACTTCAGATAACTAAATAGGAGTAGTTTTCCTACCTGATTCTGTAGCTTCTTCTTTGCTGGTTCATCATCATCTGAGTCTGACTGTGGACAAGTGGTTCACAGATTATGAATTACGATCTTATTTCCTATTGCACTGCAATATGTATGAGCAAACGACTGAAGAGGCCTGGTACTTACATCCTGTCTCTGGATCTGTGGCACGGTGATCTTGACAGGCTCTGTCCGTTTCCTTGGCTTGGGCAGACTGGAGAATAAGCCTCCTCTGGATGGCTGAGGATCCGGGTCATGGGCTGATGTGCTGTCCCCCGCTGAAGAGCTTGCTGCTGTCTTCTTATTTGGCTTATCGTTCCCTTCCGCCGATCCCGGCTTTTTAGGAGCAGGCAGAAGCGAGAAGAGCCCTCCCGCGCTGGGTTTGCTCTCCGGTGCGGGAGAGGTGGAGGTTTCCTCTGTGTCACTATCATCACTGCTGCCATAGGCAACTAAAGACATGTTTGCTGATGTTATTAAAGATGAGCAGTCTACAGAAACTGGTGGACATGGATAACTGCTTCTCCTCGATCTTAAGAACCCGCACTCACACTGGCTATCCGTCGAGCTGACTTCAATTAAAGGTATGGTAATCTCCGCTCTCTAAAGTCACAATGATAAGGACACAAACCCTAGTAAAGCTGCAATATAATAAAATCACAGTGAACTGACTAACAGAAAGGACAGTCCAACTTCGCACAGCTAGCCAGTGTTAGCTAGGCCACCGCAGCAAACGACATGAGCCGACTCACTGTTCTATCCTCAGACAGGTTGAAACTACCATTATACTTAAAAAGTATCGACGGATGCAGCCGGTGTGTTGTTTTACACCACAGTGCAGCGCCTCAGTGTCTTGTTTGGCCAACAAACTAAGCTCGTTAGTCCCCAGGCTCCATCAAAACATTCACCTCCATCATTGGTAAAGACACGACAACTGCGCAGCCTTCTGCGCAGCCTTTCTTCTTCTTCTTCTTCTTCTGTTCCTGATAAGTTTGTAAACAGCTTCAGGCCACGATCGCCCCAAATGTACCGAATGTGGATAAACAGGAATTGACAGCGTATCGATCCAATGATTGATCGGGACCGTATCAACCTGTACCAACCAAATGCTATTTTAGAGAAATTTTTGCAAAGTTTTAATAGTTATTCCAAAATGAGATGGAATGAAAGGGAAGGTTTACAAGACAGTAGTGAGATATGCTATAATGTGTGGTTTAAGAACAGTGGCACCGACAAAAAAAGGCAGGAGGAGGACTGAAAGTGCCAGAATTTAAAATGCCAAGATTTTCACTGGGAGTGATTAGGATGGACAAGATTAGAAATGATTACATCAGAGTAACAGCTCAGGTTCAACGGTTTGGAGAAGAGATAATAAATATATTGGACAAAGGATGTTAAAGATGGAGCTGCCGGGTTGGAGGAGAAAAGGGAGACCACAGAGAAGGTTCATGGATGTCATGGAGGATGACATGCAGAGGGCTGGTGTGAGGGAAGAGGATGCAAGGGACAGGGTCTGATGGAGATCATCTGCTGTGGTGACCCCTAAAAGGCAGCCAAAAGAAGAAGACGTTTAGAGCAACAAAATAATAAAAAAATCATAAAAAATATAGACAAGTGCATTTCACGCTTTTACTCCTGCACTTCCAAAAAACAGTCCTGAAACACTTTATCAGTCAATGAAGTAAAAAATGAAAAGATGACAAAAAAGAGGATAACAGAACAGTTAACTTAGTAAATAAAACACAAATACAAATTCATGTAATTAAATTGCTTTTCTTAGGTGTCAAATTTTTCTTAGGGACCTGAGGGTAGCATTCAAGTTCTGGTCAAACCAAAGTTGCTTTTCACTTTAATTCGGTTCATTTTTTACTAATATAGCACCAAATTATAATAACAGTCATCTCAAAGTGCTTTGTATTGTGAAGTAAAAACATTGCAAAATTAGAGAAAGAAACCTGACGATAATCAAATGATCTCCTATGACCAAGTCATTTTCAATAGTGGGGAGGAATAACTCCCTTTTAATGGGAAGAAACTTTCAGCAGAACTAAGTTTAGGGAGGGGCAGCCTTCTGCTGCAATCAGTCGAGGGGAGGTGCGGAAAGAGAATAAAGAAAAGAGGCGCATAAAGAGATGAGGACAAAACAGAAACTACAGGAAAGAGTAGACAAAAGTGAATGTTTTCAGATGTGGCATTTAATATATCTGTAGTGAGGACAGGAGAGTGGAGAAGGAGTGCTCAGTGCATCATGGGAACTCCTCCATAGCAATATATCTGAACAATAGTTCAGGGTCAACTTATCCAGTTTTAGCTATAAACTGATTAGGCTGAAGCCTAATTTTTAATGTTGAGTTTGTCTGACTCCTAAATCCAGAGTGGGAGCTGTTTCCACAGGAGAGGTGCCTAATAGCTGAAGACTCTGCCTCACATTCTATGTTTAGAAACTCTAGAAACCTCAAGTAAGCCTGCAGTTTAAAAGTAAAGTGCTCTATTGGGATGATATGACACTGTGAGGTCTTGAAGATATGATTGGGTCTCATCATTCAGGACTTTGTTCGACTAAATTTATTAAGAATTGAAACTAATGTAAAATGTAATACAATTTTCCCCTAAAAACACAGCAAAAGACAAACACTGGGAACTTGAAGCCTGTTTAGCTTAAGAAAGGACTTTTCAAACAGGATTATTTATTCTTGTTGTCTTCATTGTCCATCCATATATGGAACAAGAAGTTGTGGAGATAATAATAATTAGATTCTAAACTGGGTCATAAAGTGATTGCTGCATTTGACTTTGATTCTGAGGGCTTGCCACGTAGTGTGATCCTGTGTTAAAACCATACTATGTTGGAGGGTGACTGGTACTTCCAGGTCAGGAATTAAAAAAATCTCCTACAACTTCATAAAATATTATTTGAGCTTTTTTCTGCTTACAACCTTGTGGAAACACTTTGCTGGCACAGAACTCTGAACACAGCCTATTAAGCAACTTTGATTGGATGAAACAACAAAAACTGAGCAATCACATATAAGTTCAATGTTTAGCTTTTGACTTTTGACACATCTATGACTGAAAATGGGATTTAAACTTTTGTGGCAACAAATGCATGTAAAAGTAACTGAAAAATTTATGACTTGTGGCCATTGTAAAGCATTTCATGTGTGGGATCAACAAATAAGAATGGATGATTATTCCTTTTTAAGTGCGTTGCCTTTAACAGACAGCCTGCCGGCTTTGACTTTTGCTCTTTGTAGCACAGTCTGCAAAAGAATCAGGAGAACTTTAACCATACTAAATTTTAAGATGTCTTTCACCCTACGACAGCTGGGATAGGCTCAAGTGCCCCCCATCGACCCCGAACTGGATAAGCAGAAGAAAATGGATGGATGGATGGAAATTTTAAGATTGTGTTGTGTTTATGAGGAACTGAGGATTTCAGTCATGATTCATTTATTTATTTTTGGCTAATCTAAGATACTCTCCTAAGCTGCACTGTAGCATGAACCAGAGGTGTGCTGAATCAGCCCTTCAAAATATAACTAGCAAGACCACTGAAGCTAGCATTACAGAAGTGTGACATAAATGTGTTAAGGCTCTGAAAGATTCTAACTTACATTGCATAGGTTCACTGAAACACCTGCATTAAGTAATTATCAGTAAATAATCACATTTCAAGGTTCAAAATAGGTTTTGGGAGTATGTCTACTCATAAACTCTCAATGAGTCCCCAGTTAAAGAGTCTGTTTTATCTGAATTAACAAAAGTCTGAGCATTTTTCTGTCATTTCTGGCCATGTGAAAACAAAAAGTACGACTGCTAATCATTTTGGTTTTGTTCTTAAATGTTGCATGTTTATAAATCTGTTTTTAACTGTATACACCATTTGGACACACTATTGGGGTACCTACATATTACACCAACAAGAGCTTTAATGACATTAATGATATGGAGTTGGTCCCCCCTTTGCAGCTAACAGCTTACATTCTTCTGGGACGGCTTTCCACAAGATTTTTGATCTAGAGTGTGTCTGTGGGAATTCTTGCCCATTCATTCAGAGGAGCATTTGTGAGGTCAGACACTGATTTTCGATGAGAGGGCCTGGCTCATAATCTCCATTCTAGTTACAAATACAAAGGTGTTTGATGGAGTTGAGGTCAGGGGTCTGTGTGGACCAGTGCAGTGTGGGCCACAGCAAACTCATCCAACCATGCCTTTATGGACCTTGCTTTGTGCACTGGGGCACAGTCATGCTAGAACAGAAAAAGGGTCCTCCCTAAACTGTTCCCACAAAGTTGGAAGCATAGAATTGTCCAGAATGTATTGGTAAGCTGAAGCATTAAGAAGGGCCCAGGCCAATACCAGAAAAACAAACCCATAGCATCAGAATCAGAATCCTTTATTAATCCCAGAGGGAAATTGCATAATAACATTGCATTCAGGAAGGTAACATTCTCCTGGCAGTCACCAAACTCAGACTGGTCCATCAGACTGCCAGATAGAGAAGTGTGATTCTTCACTTCACAGATGTTTCCACTGCTCATGGATCCAGTGGCATTATACTTTACACCACTCCATCTGACCAATGCCATGAAGCTCCTGTCACACAGTTTTTGTGTTGACTTTAATGCCAGAGGAGGTTTGGAACTCCACAGTTAATGAGTCAGCAGAATGTTGAGGACTTTTATAAACTATGCACCTTAGCACTCAGCAACCGTGCTATAACTTTATGTGGTTTGCCAATTTGTAGCTGAGTTCCTGTGGTTCCTAAATGCTTCTACTTTTCAATAATACCACTTACAATTGTTAATGAAATATCTAGGAGGGAAGAAATTTCACCAACTGACTTGTTACAGCTGTGCCATCCTACTACAGTACCAGGCTGAAATTCGAAGAGCTCTTCAGAACCCATTATTTCACAAATGTTTGTAAAGGCAGACTGCATGGCTAAGTGCTTGATTTTTATACACCTGTGGCAATGGGACTAAATGAAACACTTAAACTCAATAATCAAGAGATTTGTTCAAATACTTTTTTCCACATAGCGTATCTAGTTCCTACTGCAGCATGAGAAAACTGCAGATAGAGGACAAGAGAAGGCCATTACGGGGAAAGAGCTGATCTTGTCATGTAAATGAACTCAACTTTAGCAACTTCATGCAAGGAAGCTTGGCTGCTTTCATGAGTAATTTACTTGCAGTGTGGTATTCTGGTCGCCAGGGGTGCTCGTTGCAGCTTCAGGTACAGGGGGCGCGTCTGCAAAGGGAAGCGGGTTTCAACTTCAAACCCAAATAGTCCGAGGGACGAGCCAGTGGATTGTGGGACAGCGTTAATACGAAACAGTTACACTACCGCGTTTAGTCATATAAACTGTAAGGCCGTTGAGACCACAGCTGTATATTTATTCACCGTTGTGGTTTTCGCTCCAGTTTTCCGCGCCTCGTTAATTTGAACGACAAACCGTCGCTTGGCTTGTTTGTTGCAGGTGCCGCTGATCACTACGGATACTTTACCACATTAAACCTTTAACTGCACATACATCTTGACATTTCTGCCAGAAACATGCCGAGGTCCAACAGGCAAAAGGAGTACAAACCTGGAGATCTTGTGTTCGCTAAAATGAAGGGGTATCCACACTGGCCTGCAAGGGTAAGCGCTCGTCGTTGAATATCTGATTTCCAGCTTTAGGTTTGGTTTTCATTTCGGCCCGCCTGGCTGCTTGCTCCAATCACTTGTTTACCTGCGAGGCCTAACTGTAGCTAGCTCCATGAGTTAGCCTAGCTCGGCGGTGTTAGCTAACGTTGCCAAGCATCCGCGCACAGCTTAGCCGACTGTCTAGACCTCTGCAAAATTCTTTCTGGTGATTCATCATGTAGGAGAGCCCTCATTACCATTTTCTGCTAACTAAAGGTGAACGTTGTTGCTAATTGCGCTTTGCCGCCTTTTCTATGGGTCTCCTTCGCTTCCCAGGGGCCCTGTTCGGCTAACGCCAACTTTAAGCTGTTCGTAACCGTTAAATCGAGCGGTGTGGTAACAGCGTTGATTACAAGTTAACGGTCATGTCGTGGCAGGCTGCAAACCGACTGTTAAAGATGGGCTATCGGAGCACTGATAAGAAGCCACTTTATAACTTAATATGCTAAATAACTCTTAAGTCTCCCCTCCTCTTTTTTTAACTGTTGCTTTACAGACTAATGGCTACTTAAGTAGCCATATGCTTTGCTGCTTTGTAAACACGCCTGCCTGCCCACATGTTGCGAGAGGAAACCACTCTGATGCAGAAATTACTTCCATTATGTTAAAAAAAGGCAATAAAATAGTCACGTAAGGCTGTAACGTAATATCTACCTAGCCCATAAACACAGTAGCCTGGCATTGCCGTCAATATTTCCTAATCATTCATCAGGAGAAAATATAAACTTCTTAGTCACACTATTTAAAGGAGGGAAAACCTCTATTGGAACCTCTTAGTCATGTTACAGACCATGTAAATAAATTCTTAAAAGGATGAACATAATCAATGCATTATTGCACTGTGCAACCCCAATTAAAAAAAAAAAGGTTGGGATGCATTGTAAAATATTAATTTAAAAAACACAGTAAATTCTCATGAACCAATATTTTATTAACAAAAGAACATAATATCAGATGTCAACTATTTCATGAAAAAATAGAAGTTCATCTTGAATTTGATGACAGCAGCATGGCTCAAAAAAGTTCATAGGAGGGCAACAAAAGGCTGGAAAAGTAAGTGGTACTAAAGAAACAGATGGAGGAACATGTTGCAACTAATTAAGGTAACTGGCAACAGGCCAGTAATGTGATTGGGTATAGAAAGAGCACCTTCAGAGAGGCAGTTTCTCAGAAGTAAAGATGGGCAGAGGCTCGGCAGTCTGTGAGTCTCTTCAAATTGAGCAATTTCAGAATAATGTTCCTCGAGGTAAAATTGCAAATACTTTGAATATTCCATCATCTACTGTACTTATCATTAAGAAATTCTAAAACTCTGGAGACATCTGTGTGTGTGTGCAAGAGACATGGCCAAAAAACAGAATTAGAAAATTTTTATTATTATGGTTATTCAGTACTAAATACAGTGCCCCCTGAGAGCTTTAATTGGAATTTTTTTGGGGGCGGGGGGAGAAGACATGGACACCTTACCCATGTAAAGGCAAGACAGCATGTAATCCCCTCTGTCTTGTACAGTTCAACAGGAAACACTGGATTGCAGCTTTCACTCAGGGTTTCTGCTTTTTGGTGTAGCAATCAATCTTAAAATTGACTAATAGAACCCACCTACCTGGTTTAAAAAAATTACTCTTGCTTTGTTGCAAGAAATGCTATGAATTTGCAGCAATGTTTTTAATAACTTTGCTTTGAGACAGAGAAATGTATTTGAACTTCTAGATCTTTGAAAATTGTTAAAAAATGTTAAGCATTGAATAGTTGTTTGGTTAAAAAAATTCTGCATGTGAAGTTTTGTGCTTTTGTAGCTCCACCTCGATGTGTATTGATTGTGTAATAACACATCTGTTGAAATTTCATTTATTTTTTTCAAAGATATTGTGAGTTGTTCATCATCTGTTTTGTAAGTAGTATATTAACTGCAAATGTTTACATGTACTTCTACACAGTTAAAAAGGGAGGTTATTATGCTCCCTTGAGATCAAATTAGACTATAGGCGGTCCAGTTACTAAATTGACACTCGTGCCCCAGACTTCACTTTCAGGCAAAATAGCGTCCATATTAATCTCTGCCTTTTCCCTCCTTTTCTCAGTCTTATCAGCCTTGCCTCATGTTAACAGGCTGCAAGTCATGCCCCACCTATCCTGACACAGTGGTCCTATCTGGGTATGCCAAAAGGCCTTTGTGACAGACGCACAGCCACGCCATGCTTGTCCATCATAATAGGGATTTCCTGTGCTGCTGTTTATTGCTGTGCTAGTTTAAAAACATGTAAATATTAGCATGGCCAGGCCAAACACAGTGGTGAAAGATGTTAAAAATTAAAACTTACTCCCTTTGGGCTGATTAGGAATTTGTAGTAGTGCAGCAGGAAGACCAATGCATTCAAAACACCCCTCTGTTAGCAGTAAATAATAAGTAGTTGTGTTGTGACTGTCCATTCCTTTAAACTTGATTTAGCTTTAAGACTCCCTACTGTTAAAACTGTCAGTT
The DNA here is from genome assembly GCA_015106775.1 of Etroplus canarensis. Classification (NCBI taxonomy): domain Eukaryota; kingdom Metazoa; phylum Chordata; class Actinopteri; order Cichliformes; family Cichlidae; genus Etroplus; species Etroplus canarensis. The sequence goes on along the minus strand of VUQH01004011.1, from coordinate 77,268 downwards.
CATGAGGAGATTTACAAAAAACAAAGTATTTGAATCATTTGTCAAGGAAATGGTGCAGTGTCCACAAATGCAATGGGGGTTTTTTTTGTAATTTTTTCACTATTATATGTAGACCGAATTATTTTATTATAATGGAAATTAATCCTGCTGGTAAATCAAAGTATATAGACAATACTGCCAGGGTGTATATTGATGCTTTTAAAGAAGGGGAAAAATTGGGCCGGTGTTTTTTGGTATTTTGTGGTATTGAGGATTTTGATCTTGGGGTTTGCCAGCTTTCCTTTTAAAGTGCCTGTGTCCCTGATCCACAGATTGATGAATTGCCTGAAGGAGCTGTAAAGTCACCCTCAAACAAGTACCAAGTGTTCTTTTTTGGGACACATGAGACGTGAGTATTTTGTATTAATTTTGTCACTTCAACTCCAAGTGAATGAAAAATGATGGCACAAACTTGAATCATTTGGCAAAAATAAAAACATATTTGACTTCTGTAGAGCATTCCTGGGGGCCAAGGATTTATTCCCATATGATGAATGCAAGGAGAAGTTTGGAAAAGCAAACAAGAGAAAAGGCTTTGCTGAAGGACTCTGGGAGATTGAGAACAACCCCACTGTTACGCATGAAGGCTATGAGGTAAGTAGATCTTTATGATTGAAGTCAGATGTATGCTGTGCTGATTTGGAAGCCTTTGGAATATATATACCATTTTAGCTTCTGCACATTGGAATTTAATTCATTCGCAGCTGTGATCGTCACACTTCGGCTCACCTAATTTTTGCCAGTTTGGTTATTAGCAATTGTACTTGACACTTAAAAAAAAAAAAATTAAACTTGCCTAGTGACAAAACCTGTAACTTAGTAAATGAGCATTCGCTCGTACTGACATGCAAAGTGCAAGTCTTTCCCGCCACTGGCGCATTTCTCTCTGTCTGCTCTGTCCAATGAGTGGCAAAGAGAAGTGAGCAACAGCAGCACAAGTTGTGGTTTGTGGTGAGAGAATATTGAAAGGTGAAAATAACTGTGCAGCAGTATATTACTAGTTGGAAACATAATGACCTGGCCTGACTCCACATCACCATCTGCTTAGCTGCCACATGTGTTACAGAGCAGAGTCAGAGCCAAGCTTATTATAGCTAACTGAAACTAGGTGTGGAATAAAATGAACTGAAATTAAAATAAAAAATATACTTCAAAAAAAGTTAAAACTAACGGGAATTATTTTTACTTGCATAATAAACTAAAATAAAATAAAGGGAATAAAGTCTTAGGCTTTATTTTGTCAACATAACTGGCACAAGGAGGCTTTGGTGCATCTGTTCATTGAGACTGGGATGCCTGAAGTATTTGTAATGTTGTATTATTGTGTTGTTCTGCGCTTCTGAAATCATACAATCTGATATATACCACCCATATCATAATAACTAACACTGAAAATAATTAAACCTAATTTAAGCTGAGCTTTTTAAGCAATAAATCTAAACTGAAACAAGAAAAAAAAAGCCTTAAATCCATGTAAAAATTCAAAACTATAATTACACTGATTAGAGCACACTCTGCTGGGCAAACTATGTAATGTCACCATGTCTAAATTATTCAAAAGATATTTGCTGTCATTGTTCTCCAGAACCTCTAGTATTAGCACTAAGGGCAATACTTTACACTTTTCTACTGATGGACAGATCTAGATTTTGTTTTCTTGTCTTTCTCTATTGTGCAACTCTCTGCCTTTAGTCATCAAAGAAGGACAATGCATCAGAAGGAGCAGGGGATACAGGGAGCTCAGAAAAAGCAGATGCTGAGGGAAGCAGTGACGAGGATGAAGGAACCCTGGTCATTGACGAGAAGAATGAGAGGGGAGGAACCAAACGAAAAGCAGAGGAATCCACAGAGGTGAGCTTCAGCCCGACTCTTAGTCCAAGAAGAAAGTGCCACAGTCAGTTCTTTGTAAAGCTGTCTGACACTTTGTCAAACTTTTGATAGGCATCTCCCAAACGGCCAAAGGATACAGAGGCGGAAGGTGACTCTAAAGTAGACGGCAACCAGTCTAACACAGAGCCAAAGCTCAATGATGTGGCTGGATCTAAGGGAACTGCTCCTTCCTCAGTGAGCGAGTCAAAACCAGAGGCCCAGGAGAACGCCCCAGCGGGGGGCCAGCAAACAGCGGATAAGGTAAACCCTTCTCATTTACTTTGGTGACCTGGGAAATCTTACACAGTTAGGAATTCGTGGTGTTTTTGCTTTTTAGCCTAACACCAGGAAATTTGGAATTTCCTCATTAGGGGATTAATAAAGTATTTCTTCTTCAATAAAGTATATGTCTTAAGTGTGGACTTTATATTATAGTTTGTCATTTATTTCCAAGCAGCCACTCCGTGCCTCTCATGCCACTTAAGTATGAAAACCCAAATTTCAAAGACTTTAAATTTCAAAGTTAACATTTAATTTGCTTTGTATTCATGTGCTTCTGTGAGGTTTTAGAATTTGAGTGCTCAGTAAAGAAAAATCCTGCTGTCTATTCGCAAATTAAAAGGTGACCATGATTTGAGGACTTTTAAAAATAAAACTTGCAAAAGTTATGAAGCATCTTCAGATTGCTGGGAAAGTTCCTGAGATACCCACACAAAATCATAATTCTCGAAAAAAAATTTCATTTTTAACAAATAAATATGTAGAATGGTTTATAGCCCAATAAATGACATGGTAAATTAAGGTAAAACTAATGTTCAATCAAATTAAATTCAGTGAAGTAAAATAATTATGCCCCTGTAGCTACTTTTGTCAACTGGGGTCCAGACCACCAGGGACTTCACCCCTGACAACAGCCCAATCCTCACAGCACTGAACCTTTACTGTCCCTCTTTGGGGGTGGTGGGTCCACAAGAGGGTGAGCTCATTTGGGCTAAGGAGTGCTGAGGTCAGTGAGATGTTCTTGCCCCAAGTGGAGGAGTTATCTCAGGGTCTTGCTCACAAATGAGGGGTGAGTGAAGCAGGTGATAGACTGATCGGTGCTGGTCTGTTGTGGTAAAGAAAGCTGAGCATAAAAGTGCAGCTGCTGATTTGATCTCCATTCCTACCCTTACCTATTACCATGAGCACTGGATAGTGTCTGAAAGAATAAGAGTGGATACAAATGGGGAAAGTAAGCTTCCTCCAAAGCCTTAGTGATGGAATGAGGAGCTTTTTCATTTGGTAGGGACTCAGAGTAGAGCCACTACTCCCTTCACAGTAAAAGGAGCTAGTCGAGGTGGTTCAGGCATCTGACCAGGTTGTCTCCTGGCCACCACCTAGGTGAGGTGTTCTGTGCATGAAATCTCACCTGTAGGTTCTGCATATTCATAATATCACTTTATAAGAGATTACAGACAACTCATCAAGAAACACTGTTTGTGGTAGCTTTCGGTGGACCGACAGTCTCACTTTTAAAATAGAATAACTAATATTTATTAGTTATATGCTAAAAAAATTAATGTAAAAGTATGTCCTAACTTTTTCCAAGCATAAGCTCTAGAAAAAGAAAATTTTTCTTTCACCAGTAAGTTGAGAAGTTAAATCAAGAAGTAAACTCCCCAACAATGTGTGAATTTTTCACCATTTCTTGCATTTAAAAAGCTGTGTTGTGGCAGCTGTTTAAGAGACAAGCATTGAAACTTCCCACAAGCCGCTGAACTCTAGCAAAAGGCGCCATGACTTTCCTTGCATAGTGAATGGTGGCTGCGTGGATGTAATGGAAAAATTATTCATCTACAAAGGCAATATGTGTAGTTGTATTAAGTAAACTTATGTGTCAGTTAAAAAACATAAATTTTATATGTATCTTTTTGAAAAGGGTGCGATTGGATAAGGTGTGAGGAGAAGAAGAATGAACATCAGTTGAAACAAGACAGCATACATGTGTGAATAAGAGGGCAGGAGGTGAGATTGTGAAGACAAAAGAGGAGTAGAGTTGGTGAAGGTGGATGAGTTTAAATACCTGGGGTCAACCATCCAAAGCAATGGACAGTACACAAGAGAGGTGATGAAGAAGGTACAGGCAGGGTGGAGTGGGTGGAGACGAGTGTCAGGGGTGATTTGTGACAGAATGATAACAGTAAGGGCTAAAGGGAAGGTTTAAAAGAGGATAGTGGGACCTGATATGATGTATGGTTTGGAGACGTGGAGGTGGCAGAGTTAAAGACACTGATATTTTCATTGGTAGTGACCAGGATGGACAGGATTAGAAATGAGTACATCAGAGGGACAGCTCAGGTTGAACACTTTGAAGAGAGGTCACAGAGGTAAGGTTGAGATGATTTGGACATATGCAGAGGGGGGATAGTGGATATATTGTACAGAAGATGTTGGAGATGGAGATCTCAGGCAGGAGGAGAAGAGAGAGACCACAGAAAAGGTTCATGGGTGTAGTTAAGGAGGACTTGCAGAGGATTGGTGTGAGAGAAGGGATAGGGTAAGATGGAGGTAGCTGATCTGCTGTGGTGACCCCTAACTAGTGCTGAAAGAAGTCTTTTTTTTCCTGAATATTTTTGTCATTGCTCTTCCCTCTTCTCCCCGCAGCCTGTGACAGACAGCGCTTAACATCAACTCAGAAGAAAACCATGAACCTTTGACGCTTCTCTCTGGAATTAAAGCATCAACATGATTACCTGCAGGATGCCGGATTTCAGCTGTTTAATTAATAAGAGAATTTTAAAACAAGACAACCTAAGTGTTTGTATTGAAAGACAAACAAATCCTCATTTGCCATTTTTTGGGGTATCATATATCCCAGAAAGAAAAAGGTTTGCTAATCAGATTTCAAACAATTGAACCGAGCACTTTAAGGCTCATTTATAAATGGGATTTTGGTGTGTATATATTTTTTATTTCTAAGTGCAATTACAAAGACTGAATGCTAGGTGTCAAAACATTTTTCAGCTTAGAGGGAATAAACACTGAATATATCGTAAATAAAAAAAGGAACGTTTAAATCACACGAAAAAATACATTTATTTGACAAATGCTCCCATTTGATGGTTTTAAAACGTAGATATTGTACAGGAAATACAAAAAATTGTCAACAGCGCTCTTAGCTTGAGTTCATAATTTTACTGCTTTACTTCCATTTGTATCACCTAGCTTCTCAGCCTCATTTAAATCATTTATTCTGTCAATTGAAAAATTATGATTGAATATTCAGTTTTTTCAGACCCTATTAATCATTGTCTATTTCGCCCAGTGATGTTTTTACAGAAATTTGCTGTTTTGGTGTATATGCTTCATTGCAAGTGACCAAAGTATGGGATTAATTTCACAGGAACCCATATGTGGAATTCAGTATTAAAATTTAAGAAGATTCATATTTTACAGTTTAGCCCATCTGCAACTCCATTTAGCTAGTGATGTGCATTGCTAAAAGTAGAGAGACATTCCTGAATGATGTGTCCAAGCAAAGTCTTTTGCAGCAGGTTTCTCAGACACAGATTATGCCTAGTACATCATTAGCAGATATTTTTGACTTCTTTTTTCCCCAAGAGGTCGCCACAGGAGATGAATCTGCATTTGATTTGGCTGAGATTTTACACAGGCCCCTTCTGACACAAACCTCCGTTTTATCCAAGCTTGAGACCAACATTGGTTGTACACTAGCTTGTGACCTCCGAGGCTGGGCTTGTCTCCTCCTGGTATCAAACTGTTGACCTTTCATGTGTGAGGCCAACATGTAAACAACTTCATTATGATGACTAAAAGAAGTTCATGAAGATCTCCGTTGGGAATAAAGTTTATGGTCTAGGCTTAATCTTTGTCTGGGAAACTGAGCCTTGAAGTTAAGGTGAAGGGGTAATCGCTGCAAGGGAAAAGTGATCCGGCGTTACCTTTTTGTGAGGAAATTATTTAGCAAGCTCTTTCAAAACTGTTTCATGTTCTAATTTCATTTTTAGCTTATAGCTGTGCCACCATTGCTTGATGCTGGAGATGTAAAACACTTGATGGCATTCTGAAATTGGCTGTTCCAAATATCTTTCTCAAAAACCTCCGAAGTGTGTCACTCATCTGCACTGCACAAAGCGTGAGTCATTGAAAGAAAAAGGAAATTGAATATCGGTAATATAGAGAGTTAACCATTTGTAAAACTTCAGTTTGACTGTTTTTTAGTTTCCCGCCCACTTAACTGGAATACTAATCTCTTTTACATCAGTGGTCTTATTTTGACTGTGAAGAAAAGTTGTGATGTTTTAAAGATGTGTTTTATTCCAGCATCTGTTCAGACGACATGTTCAGGATGTGTTGTTATTTTTCCACTGTAACAATATCCAAGGGTGTCATTGTCATTGCTTCAGTGTTCATTCATGTAATTAGACACATTAGCTAATAGTTTATCACACTATGAACTTAAAGAGAAGCTCAGCTCTGAATGTTGTGTCTAAGATGGCCACCTTCCCATCGCCATGCCACTGATTTCAAAATTTTCAAAGACCTGATCTGGAGGAGTTTAATTTGGTATTAAAGTGTAATTTTTTTCTGTTTTTGTTTGGGTTTAGCCTTCTTTGTTACTTTCAGAAGCTGCCATTCATCTTAATCTGCTGCTTTGTTTACTATTGTAGTTGCCAGACCATTTAATAAACATGTTGATTACAAAAATACTTGTTTCTATCCTCTTCTGTCAACTTTGTCGTTCTGGAAAGAGCCTAAAATAGTCTCATCTTAGTCACTGCATTGGGTTTAACCAACAGGATTGTCTACATATTTTTTTTTTTTAAGTTTCCGTTTCAATCATCTGATTCAGCACAGTACCTCCTAACCCGAGTATTGTGTGGAATCTCTTGTTCAGAGCATGGGAAAGGCTACTGTAACTTTACAAAACATCTAAACCTAATTAATTGTTTCACGTCTAATTTTTCTCTCTGATTAAAAATCCATGAAACTAACAATGGAACATGGTTTGTGTCTGGGTGCAGTTGTCACAAATAATTTACTCCCAACACAGCCTCAGCTGCATGATTTGGCTCCAACGGCTGTGATAACTGAACTAGTTTTAGCGTTATGTAACACATCCTGACAGCTCAGAGTTTGCTATGGGGTTAGGCTAAGCATAAGTTCTTCAACTATTGTGTTTGGGTGTAGATGCAATTGTAAGCTGAAACTGAGTTTGGAATGTGGTGAGGTGGCTTCATCTGGTTCACAAGATTAAATGACTGCTTGTAACCCAAAGGTGAAATTTTGACTTTGGCTTGTAACAAACATGGATGTTACCACAATCTGTGAGACATTTGAAGACATAATCATGGATGAAAACAGTAACCTCTTGAATTGTTGCACATGGGTCCTTAAAATCTCTCAAGCATGTCACAGTAACATAAGCATAAGGCTTGTAATGATGGCCTGTATCAGTTTCAACACTGAGCCATTCAAGTTTTACACATAAGCTGTTGTAATCACAAATTAGTAAATATATAGACAATGCAATATACAGTTAGGCTCATATGTTTTTGGATAACACTTTTTATTTTGTAATTTTGCCTCTATGCATCACTACAGTAGATTTTAAATCAAACTATCCAAATATGATTGAAGTGCAGACTTTCAGTTTTAATTCAAGTCTCCTGACAAACAATTTGCATTGACTAGGAATTCTCAGAGGCTCAAAAGTAATCTCATCATAGACTGATGAGCAGTTTCATGGCAAGGTGAGGACTGTTCCTTCATTATTCCATGACAAACCAAGCAGATAAATTATCTTGAATCTCACTAAAACTCAAAATATGAGGTCCAAAGAAATGTCAGTGCAAGTGACGGAAGCCATTATTAGGCTGAAAAAATACAAATAAACCTATCAGAGAGAGAGCAAAAACTGTAGAAGCAGCCAAAACAACAATCTGGAATATTCCTTAAAAGAAGGAATGCACTGGCCAGCTTTGAAACATTACAAAGGCCCGAAAGACCATGGAAGACAACTAAAGTGGCAGATCACAGAATTCTTTACATGGTTATGACAAACCCTTAACAACATCTACCCAAGTCAAGAACACTCTCAAGGAGGGAGATGTGTCATTATCAAAGTCTACAATCAAGAGACACCTTCATGAATGTAAATATAGAGGGTTCACAACATGGTACAAACTACTGGTTAGACTCAGCAACAGAAAGGCTGGATAAGACTTTGCCAGAAAACATCTGAAAAAGCCTTCCCAGTTCTGAAAAAAATACTCTTTATACAGATGAACCAAGTACTTGTACCAGAATGACAGGAAGAGAAAAACACAGAAAAGGAAAAGAACAGCTCATGACCTGAAGCATACTACAAAAGCAACCCAAGAGTTTCTCAAGGCAGAGAAATGGGATATTCATCAAAGTCAGTCACCTGATCTCGAACCAGCAAAGCAGCTTTTTGGTTACTGAAGACAAAACTGAAGGCAGAGAGACCCACAAACAAGCATCAGCTGAATGTGGCTGCGGTAAAGGCCTAGCAGAGTATCTAAAGAAAGGAAACAGCATTTGGTGATGTCCATGGGTTCTAGACTTCAGGCAGTCACTGGCTGCAAAGGATTTTCATCAAAGTATTTAGAAAATTCTTCCCTGTAGTGGTTTGCCATTTACCTTACAAGCGAAAGGTCCCTGGTTCAATTCCAGGTGGGGACCCAAGCCCCTCTCAACATGGAGGGTTGCATCAGGAAGGGCATCTGGTGTAAAATCTCTGCCAAATTACCAGTGCAAAGTAATCTGCTGTGAGATTCAAGATTCAAGAGTTTTAATGTCATTTCAAACCACATTTAGCTGACGCAGAACCTGGTGCAACATATAAACATATAGACATAATATAAACATGTAGACATATGACAGGAGGGGTTTTTTTTCACAGTTTGTGGAGAATACAAGGGAGCAGCCGAAAGGTGCATTTTTATTTAGAAAATTCTAACATTTAAAATTATGATAGTTGGTTTCATTAATTTCTTTAATTCCTAACAAATCAAATAAATAAGTGGAGTTATTTTGTCAAACTCACTGAAGTATAGCTACAGTAAGAGTCTGCACTTCAATCATATTTTGATAGTCTGATTTAAAATTCACTGTGGTGGTGTACAGAAGCAAAATTATAAAATAAAAAGTCATTGTCCTAAAACTTATTGATCTAAATGTATGTAAAGAGTAGGATAGTAAAAAAAAAATAAAGTTGTTTCCCCCATAGAAATTATATCACTTTTCCATAAACAGAATGCCTGTCTTTTTAAAATACATTTTTTACCTTATATATTGCTAATATTTTGTGCTTCTCATGTCTACAAAGGCACATTGTTGCATTTCTTTAAGAAAATAGTCTTATCATTTCATCTTCCCATTAATCATGAGACTGATCATGAGATTTTAAAGCTGTTATGTCATTTATTCATATTTGACAGCTGAGCCAAAGCCATTCTAAAATAAATTTCATATACTGCTTTTAAAAGATTTGTCCTATTTGGTGTAGCCTTGTTTATTTCAAACCCACAGCGTGTGCGTGGTTTGAATACACTGCAGCTGCAGCAGCTTGAAGGTCATCTCACCCAGAGCGGCCTGCATCCTGCGATACACGGTTTGGCAACTTGCGCCTGCGTGAAGCCACTTCTTGGCCTCCTGGCCAGTAGGTGGCGCTGCCCCCAGATTCGTGTTGGTGTCAGCCATCTCTGCTGCATGTGACATTGACAGCAACAGAGGGTAAGCGCTGTCTTCACGGCTCTGGTTTCTTTTATACCAACACTTTTACTTTTAGGGTTGTGTTGAAAAAAATAGGCAGCAGTCTTATTTTGGGTATGCGTGTGTGTGTTTGTTAAAACAGCGACGAATTTCCACTCAGAGTTAACGTTAGTAGTAGCTTCTCCGTTATCTGCTGTTGCTCCTGTGTTCCACCTGAGAAAACTCAGCAGCTTCTGTTTCTGTTCGGTTCCTTCAGCACAATGAGGCTGACTGCTCTGCTTTCGATGGCAGCCAGGGTTATTGTACCCAAAGATTACCGCTACGGCACCAACAGACCGTGGACCGCTGCCGCTAAGAGGTTGAATCCTCCTGGGAAGAGGAGGAGAAAGGTGTTTGTGGAGCCCATAGCGCCGGAGGACTGGACTGTGCTCAGGGGGGACACGGTGAGAAAACACCTGTCAGGACTAGGGTGACCAGATGCCCCTCTTTGTGTGGGACTACACAGCGTTTTATCTATTTTTCCGCATATTGAGATGATGTCCCGCACTTTGAAATTCACATTGAATGACAGTTTTCTAAAGTGTGGCAGTAAAGAAAGCAGCAACGACTTGCACTGAGTGTTGGTAGGATAGACTGACTGACTTTAAGTGAATAATGATTTTTAAGTGCATAATTGTTCTTCAGTTTATTGTTCTACAAGAAATAATTCAAAAACTTAAAATTTAATGGCGTTTGGAAAGCACCGTTATGCCATGTGTTCACATATGTTGCTTAGGAAAATGTAGGAAGGGTCATCTAAAGTAAAAGTAATTTAAGAATAGATAGAGTGTATATGAAGACTTGTAATGCCTAAGGAAATATCTGGATCTAAATGTATTACTTTCTTCTTTGGCTGTATAATCCAGGGCTCACCCTCGTTTTCATTTATTCTTTCTTTGTGATAGAAAGAGGGAATGCATGAATGTAAGCAGACTGTCACTTGGGAACAGTAAAACTGAACCTGTAAAGTCTTTTCTATCCTATTTTTAAAAACCACCTACATATGATATATACATGAGCTTTACATTGTATGTTGTGTCCCACGTTGTCCCACACAAATAATCTCTTTGTCCCACTTTTGGTTTGTTGGCATCTGGTCAACCTAGTCCACCAAAATTCACAGACCGGGCTAAGAGGGCATTAATCAGAGGGGCAACAAAGAGACCAACAATAACCCTGAAGGAAACTTAATTGAAACTAAAATCCAGTCATTAAATCTTTAAAAGTAATTTAACAAAAAGTAACTAGTCTTAAAATAAATTAGCTCGTGGGTCTAATTTATGTCAGTTCATCAAACACCTCCAACCTGACCACCACAGATACGAATATGAAATAAACACATTTTCATCCAACTTTAGTGTGATATTCCCCAGTTATGACACCATGTACGAAATCCAAATTCATTATTTCAGGAAGAACAAATTTCTGTTATTATTCCAAAATTGTGTGATGATTTTCTCCCTCATTTTCCCAGTATGAATTTTTTAAATGCTCGTATTTATGTATGGCAGCCAAATATTGTTTCGGAAGCAGAGGAATATGTTTTTATTCAATTTAAATTTTAAAACAGCCCTTCAAAAATGATGTTAGAAAAACATCTAAAACGGCCCTATCTCCATTTTTTAAGCTCTTTTTTAAAAGATAGCTGTTGACTATAGGAACCTGAAATTTTGCATAATTACTATTAAGAAGTGTATCTTTTCCCTTGAATGGTGCCCCTCCTAGTGTAGTGGTTTACACATTCACCTTGCAAGAGAATGGTCCCTGGTTCAATTCCAGGTGGGAACACAAGTCCTTCTCACCATGGACGGTTGCATCAGGAAGGGCATCTGGCGTAAAACATCTGCCAGATTACCAGTGTGGGTTAATCCGCTGTAGCGACCCTTTAGGGAGAATACAAGAGAGCAGCTGAAGGTGCAAACACATCTTTTCCCTTGAATATTTTCAGACAAATCTGTGACAGTCAGGTGGGATGTTTATTTTAAACTTGATGAATTGAGATGGAATGACCTACATGGACTATGTTCAAGCAAACAGTGTCTTTTCTGTGTCTTATTAAAGCTGTTCATTCTGAGCCAAATTTAATGTGTAATACAGCCAAAGCTAGTGTAGCCACAATTATGACAGTGTCAGGTTTGCTGTAAACATGCATGAAGACTACTTCATGAAAATCCACTGGGTGAAACCAAAAAACATTTTTGGCCAAGCCTGAGTCAGCCAAATGGGTAGACAAAGAAGAGTACATTTAGTCAATTTAATGTAGTTTTTGTTTTAATTCTCTTTCTCAGGTGGAGATTCTTGCTGGTAAGGACAAAGGAAAGCAGGGGAAAGTGATCCAAGTCTTCAGACGAAGAAACTGGGTCATCCTGGAGGGACTGAACACAGTAAGGAAGTGTTATTTATTTACTGAGAAATCAGTATGAGTATGAAGTAAGTTGCTGGTGGAAATTTAAGTTGTATAACTCCCATAAATTATTCAATTTCTGTATTTTTTGACTGAAGGAAAGATTTGGTATCAGTATATTGTAAATTACATCAGTGGTGCATTATGTTGGTGTTGAGAGAAGCTTAAATGCACTCTGTTTCCACAAAGATGCTTCTGCTTATAGTTTGCCTCTCTTCAGTGACATAAGACTGACAAACTTTTAATCTCATCAGAAACTAAAGTTAGCCATTTTTGGATAGTCCTTTCTACCTTGACTGTATACAGTACACACACACACGATAACATATTTTTTATACTCATAGTTTTGTAGCTTTATAGTTTTTATTACACTTTGCTGCACTTACACTTTCCTGTTGCAACAATTGCAATTACCTCATTGTGGGACAAATAAAGGTTTTCTTATTCTTACTCATTCCTTCATAGCTGTGTAAAACACCTCATATTTATCTTGTTGCGCCACCAGATGGAGCCAGAGGTCAGGGATCGAGTGAAGAAAAAGCCTATCATAGAAAACCATTTGCCCATCATCTGTTTTTATTTTGTGCATTTTAAATTGGAGCACTGTGAACCTATGGTTCCTGTCTTAGCATCACAGGTATATTGGAAAAACTGCAGACTACCGTGGGACATATATCGCGAGTGAGGCACCCGTCTTGGTCCGCGATGTTGCCCTTATTGACCCATCAGACAGGTAAGCTAAGCTCTACCTCAGTGCAGAACCATAAAGTAGATGGGCCAGAGGTTACCACTCAGTAATAGTTACAGTCTTTTTATTGTATGTCTTATATTATTGTTAACTAGCGTTGTCATAAGTGCTATGGCTGCTCAACTTAAAGCTTTGACTCTAGGTGTTAATATGATTAGATATGAAGCTGAACAGTCCAAAAGAAAAAATATTTTACTTTTTTCTTCTTCTGGGCTTTTGATGCTATGTTTGTCTGTACTGTTTGTGCACTATTGTTAATACATGTTTTGCTTTACTCCACCATTAATATAAAGCCATAATACAGCTATTTAATGTTAAAAAGTAGTGAAGTATTTTTAAAATAAATCCACCTGATCTTTATTATCTTACAGACCATTTTTAATGTACTGAGCTTGTTTGTGCAGGAAGCCTACTGAGATAGAGTGGAGGTTCACAGAGGAGGGTGAGAGAGTTCGAGTGTCGCTTAGGACGGGTCGAATCATCCCAAAACCTGTTGTGGAGCGACGAGATGGCATCGTGCCACAGCAGTGGAAAGGTGAGGGTGTGTGTGCATGTTTTGATTGGAGTGAGATTCACTTCTCTAACCAGTTTATTTCAGGGGTAGCTTAGAGTCTGCACATTATGACCAGCTGTTGTTTATTTTCCTGCTTGTACAGGCTGGTGTTTTTACAGTTTTAATGTGGAAGAAATATTCCTTTGTAAACTTGAATACACATGGGAAGTGCAATGTTGCCAATGCTGAATATATCCTCAAATGATGTAATTCCTCTTACATTCTTTCTATTGGCTTAAATGTAAACATGTTCCCTTTAGTGAGGCGAATAAAGGTGCTAATGATAAAAAAATAACAGTCTGAGCCTCAGTTGAAATTATGTCTTTTGTATTCAAAGATGGACCTAAAGATACAAGTCCTGAAGATACGCTTGAAAAGACCTACATACCGTCTTTGAAAACCCTGGAGGAGGAGGTTATGGAGAAGCTCGGTATCCAGGAGACCAGGAGGCACCGAAGGTCCTACTGGTACTGACGAGAGAAATCAGAGACATTCAGGCTCCCCTTTGTGCTGTCCAGTTTTCACAGGGACTCTGAACATACCTTGTTCTGGTGGGAGTCAAGCTGAAGGTCAAATCAAACAAAAACTGCGAGGATGCCAAGTGGAGGCTGTATGGGCATGCACATTATTAAGAAAACTATTTGTAAACAATATGTGGAGGTGAAATCAGCAACTTAAATATTCCCTGATTCATTCTCTAGTTTTCAACGGTGTCACTGTGTTTGTTCATGATATTGTGAATAAATGTCAGACTGGAGTTTTACTTTACATTTTAGTGGAGAAAGAACTAAAAAAATCACAAAGTTTAAAGTTTGAAGATTTCATATACAAGGGAGCTACACCTACATCAGAATTTACTAAACATAAAAACTGACCTAATCAATATTTTAATATTAATAATGAATCAAGTGTGTGTGTGTAATTTGAGGGTTTCTTTTTTATACAAAGAGTTTTATATAATCCTGTTCAGGTCCTATAATTGTCCCAAAAATCTGACATACCTGTGGTCAACCTAATCGTCTGTATGAAAGTGAGGGCTTTTATTTTGAAAATTCCACACCTCACCCCCTCCACCTCTCTTAAGGGACTTCAGGCATCACAGTGGTCTAGTGGTTAGTGTTGTCGCCTCACAGCAAGAAAATCTTGGGTTTGAAAACATCACCCAGCTGGGGCTTTCTGAGTTCTCTTTGGGTACTGCGGCATCCTCCCACAGTCCGGGGACATGCATGCTAGTTTAAACTGGTGATTCTAAACTGGCCGGAGGTGCAAATGTGAATGGTTATTGGTCTCTGTGATAGACTGGCAACCTGTCTGGGATGTACCTCTCTTCCCACCCCATGATAGCTAGTATAGGCTCCAGCACTGATACAAACCTGAACTGGACAAAAGGTTATGGAAGTTCTAAAGCATATTGATCTTCCTTTAAGAAACAAGAGGGCTTTTATTTTACAAACCTGGCATGCACTTGGTTCCCCCCCTGTTGCTCACTGTGTGGGGCTGTTGTCTGTTGCCTATTTGTTTGTGTGTGTGCAAGAAAGGATTAGCCTGAAAGTGTGAGTAGCACCTTTAAATACTTGAGGCTGTGATGTTTTGCTTTGTCATTATATTGGTGGCAACCAAAACTTGTTGTGCTCAGTTAAAGGTTTGAATTTCAAACGTCCAATAAACACCACAGGAGGATTACTGATTAGCCAATCAGAAGCATGGGCGGGAGTACTGGCACTGTCATGCAGTGAACTGAAATCAAGGGGAAGCAGTAACAGCAATAGTGTTGACTACTATTTAGATAATGTCTCACTGTTGCCTGTAGATTCTTGATACTTTGCTCCCCTCTTAAACCAGTATGTTAACATGGTTACACAATTTAATGGAAATGGTTAGAGTGAAAGCAGTGAAACATTAAGTACATAATTAGTATCTGAAGCTTATTTATAATTTCAGGTAAAATGACAAGCTTGCGTAAGCCTGGATTGAGGCCTATGTTGGAAGAACAGTAGTGCTGGCTCACAGCAGAATTTATATGTACAGTCTGATTGAAGAAGTAATATTACTCTTGCTCTTGGCAGCATTAATAATGGTCGTGGTTGCAGCCTGCTTGGATCATTCATGAGGCTGAAAATAGACATATTATTTTACAGAAGCCCAGACATGAAGCTCTCCAAAACTGAAAGCCTTTAGACAAATGAGTCTGTCTTTCCAATGTGTCTGGGGAAACCATGTGGAGAAAGAAATGGTTCGGAAGGAGCCAATATAGGCTGGTTAGTCTCAACAAAGTCCTCACTCACCTCATTTGCTATTTTATACACTGGCACAGTGTCATACCTGCATGGTGTAACAGCTTTTCATGTTTCAAATATCTCATTTCTGACCAACTATAGAAAATTACAAAGGCAGCAAAACAGCTAAGAAACAGACACAATGTTACAAGTCACTGACATTAACAATCCCTATAGATTTAGCAGTTTACCTACAGTGTAAGCTTTATGACTCATATTTAAACATTCTTATGTCAATTTCTTCACTACAGAATTCGTAAAACTGACCTGTAAAGCCAACATTTGTCAAAGTAACCCAGTAGTACCTAAACAACACATTAATCTCTATTTATCCCTCTCCCATTTATACACATTTGTAATTAAACATATATTGTTATTTTATGGCTTATTATGCTTCCACCTCAGACCATTATGTTTTCAGATTGTCTGTCTATCCATTTGTCCATCTGTCTGTTACAAACATTGTATACACAACAGGAGCTGACTTGTTTGCTGGAACTTTACCTAACTGTGGTTAAACCCTATGATGGGTTTTGATAACAACTGCGAGAATGTGGAGTCAAAGGTCAAGGTCACACGGGGTCATATTTAAAGTGGAGGCATACTGGCTGAGTTCTAGACAGTTCAGTACCCCTGAATTTGTTGTCTAGCATGTAAAGGATGCCCTAATGTTTGGGTTTATTAATTATATAGGATTGCCTCATGTATTACTGCTGTCATTGTAGATTTAACAGGGGTCTTTGTTGATAAGCCCTCTTTTGTGGATGTATAGTGTGTAATTGTAAGCCCAGCTGTGCACATAAGTGACAGTATGAATTTGCACCTCTTTTAGCAAATTGAGGTGAGCCTAATGGCCCTCTACTTTGTATACTCTTACATTAACCTGGATCCTGAAGAGTAGGAATATTCTGTAACTGGATTTTATAGAAAAAATATATTTTAAACTGACTATTTGGTGAAAACATTACGAAAATCAAAAACAAAAATGATCAAATTTAACAGGCTTTTTTGGCTGGTTGGGTAGCACTACAGGAGTTTGAGAAAGGTCCCAAAAAGAGAAAGTAACTAGTGAGCAGCAGTTCTCTGGGCAAAAATGTCTTGATGAGGTAAGAGGAAACTAGCCAGACTGCTTTGGACTGATAGGAAGGCAACAGTAACTCAAATAACCACTCATTACAACCAGAAGAAGAGCATCTCTGAGTGCACAACACAAAAAACCATGAAGCAGATGGGCTGCGGCAGCAAAAGACCACACCGGGTGACACTCCTGTCAGCTAAGAACAGGAAACTGAGGCTACAGATTGCAAAAACTCACCAAAATTGGACAGTAGAGGATTGGAAAAGCATGGCCCAGCATGATGAGTCTCAATTTCTGCTGTGGCATTCGAATGGAGGGTTAGAATTTGGTGTAAACAACATTAAAGCAAGGATCCATCCTGCTTTGTATCAGTGATTCGGGCTTGTGAAGGTGGTGAGATGGTTTGGTGGATATTTTCTTGGCTCTTTATTAATAGCTGAGCGTCATGTAGCTGAGTATTATCGCTGGCCATGTCTTTTTATGACCACTGGGTACCCATCTTCTGATGGCTGCTTCTAGCACAACAACACACATGTCACAAAGCTCAAATAATCTCAAACTGGTTTCTTAAACATGACACTTCCTCCACAGTCACCAGATCTCAGTCTGTGGTGGAGTGGGAGATTCATATCATGTCAATATGGACCAAAATTTGTAAGGAATGTTTCCAGCACCCTAATGAATTAAGGCAGTTCTGAAGGCAAAAGGGGTCCAACCCGATACTACCAAGGTATATCTAATAAACTGGCCACTGAATATATATGGCCAAAGTTTCAAAGAAGGAGTTCTGCAAGTATTCCCTGTGAACCAAAAGTTCAGGCTTCAAAGGAAGGGGAGCTAAAACAGCTTGTTTCAGACACTATATGAACTGAGAAGCTGCACCAAGACTATTCTGATCTGTGAATCATACAAAGCTACTCTAACAGAGTCCAAGTATAAAAATATAGACCTGGAAATGAGCATAATAGGCCTCATAAAAGAGCAGTCAGCCCAAACAAAAACAGCAACTTCAATATAAATATCCTATCACTGCTATAAATATCCAGATTTATCTTTATGAATAACACACGCAGTCTTATTTAAGGCCATCATCAGCTGTAGTTTTATCTGTGATATACGAGTTTGGCGCTCTGTGAAGTGCATACAGTCTCTTTTTCCTTGATGGTTAACCACACATATTGATTTACTGACAGACCAACACAGCTTGTTGCCAGATCTCCAGCTGGCGAAGCAACTAGCGTCACTGCCAGGCACTGAAACAAAAAAAATGATGTGTCACAGATAATATAATTGCATCAAAATTTCACAGCGGCTCTCCATACCCTAATTTTTGGTCAGTGCAGTTAACATCATGCAGAAAGCATGGCAACTTGTTGGTTTGGCCAATGAGTGGATGAGTGCAGCAGTTTTCCCAGACTCTTCCCTCTTGAACCAGTTTGCCTCTGCCACTCTGCATCCAAGAGGGAATAAAAGCAGCCAGTCAGCGGAAACAGGGTTTTGAGGTTTTGCTTTTATGGGAGGAAAATGATTCAAAGGCTGGTTGTCTTGCCTGTCATTGCATGAGAGTTGTATGAATTTCAGTCTGCTACTGCAGCAAGGTGAAGTGGAACCTTTGTGTTACTTTATTTGTCTAAATGCTTCCCATTTACCCTCACAAAAGCACACATTCATGGGAGCCTTAACTTGTGCGGAGGAGAATGAGTTTTTAAAAAAAATGACCATCTTATAATTTGTACTTTGTGGTAAATTGACAGCTATTCTGGTAACCCAGTTAATTAAAACCACTGACATGACTCAAGCAGCATGAAGACTACTTTAAAATAAACTGCAAGCTGTGTTTTAGCTGAGTCACCTTTGCTGTCAGCCACTTAAACTAATTAATCCCACCTGGTGCTGCAGGCTGCACGTGTAAGAGTCAAATTCACCATCACAGGTTTTTGTTCATCTAAATGCTTAGATTACATTAATAGCATCCTAATATTTTTGTCACTGTTGCACCCTGCCATGAAGTGCTGGAAAAAGCGTGTACACATTTTGCGTATAAAACTTTACAGGAGGATTTGTGACAGCTCAAACATCTTCAGAACATCTGAAGGCACTTTGAAACTAAATTTGAGTGCTGCTCTCGACTCCCTTGATGATATAAGCTCAGCTACGATGTAATGATAGTGTCTAATTACAGGCTGGTTGTTTGAAGGCTGCTGGAAAATGTAACTTTAGCTTGTATGCAGGTCTGAGGCATGGCATGCATGCATGTTTAACTACGTTTGGTCTAATTTAGCTGGCTCCCAGTGGATTTTTGTGTATGAACTCAATATGTCACAGTTAGGAGATGAAAAAGTCGGTAAAACACTGCTTTTTCTTTTTGACATGGACTTTAATTTTCTCGTCCATGCTTGCTTTTCAGATGTTATGTTCATGTTAACTGATTCATGTAAATGAGTGCCTGTAGTTCACAGAAAAGGGCATTTCAGATGTTATTTATATAGCAAAACAGCATCCCTGCACACTTTTTTGAAATGTTATAGGAAATGTTCCTGCAGTTCAACACATGATATCAGCTCAGAGATGACAGTCAAAATGTCTAGAGGTAAACTAAAGTGAAAATACCTTTCTGGTAGTGTTTCAAGAGGATTTTTATTTGAACAAAATCAAAATATGAAGATTTTTTTGAGAGCCCAAAGAAAACCTTTGTTACTTCATCAACTTCTAATTTGTGTGAAGTCATTACATTATTAACCATCTGACGCAACTCTGGCATTGGTGCTGGAAGAAGTAATTCCATCCTGTTGCTAAGTAAAAGTATCCAACAACAACTGTGGCTTATTATTCTTATCCAAACAAGCGTTTAAGTGGGGGCAATTTTTGACAATGTTTTATACTGTAAGGAGGTTTCATTTGTATCAGCAGAAAAATATTATAAACTCAAAATCAAGCTGGGGTAGGCAATATGTTTTGTGGTGCCAATGGAAAAAAATTCTTAATCAATTTTTGAATTTGAAATTCAAGGGTTTTAATGCAGGGTAAAAACTGTGCTATTTTGTATTGTCCCAGAAAAAAGAAATCCAATGTGGAAAATGTGCCATAACTTCAGTTGTGTTTTCAAAATAGTGGTCTAACCTAGTGCCTTGAGAGAGGTTGAAAGGTGGTTCTTGTAATGCTCCTGGGACTCAAAATAACCTGAGACACTGTTCTGACAGAATGATCATCTCACAAGGTCACTGTTGCTACGACTACATTTGTCTACCAATAAGAATGCCGCATAAATTAATGGAACACTGACACTTGTGAAAAAACAAAACAAACCCAGATAGGATAGATGGTGTTAGGTGTTAAAAATGCCAAAACATGTTTGGAATTCCAACAAAAAATACAATTTAGAAGCTTCTTTTGCATGATTTTTCCTCTGGCTGTTATCATGACAACAACAAGGATAAGATAGCATGGGTAGAAATAGCAAGTAATGGTAACCATGCAACATAGACTGATTTAAGTTTCAGTTGGTATTAGCACTGTACTGTGTGTGTGTATACGTAATGTGGACAAAAGTATTGGGCCATGTGCACATTACAAATATAACAGTTTTATGACATCTCTTTCCAAATCCATAGGCATTAGTATGGAGTTGGTCCATACATGGTTTGCCCATTCATCCAGAGGTGCATTCATGAGATCAGACACTGGTGCTGGATGAAAGGGCCTGATTCACAATCTCCATTCAAGTTCATCCCACAGATGTTTGATGGGATTGAGATCCAGGCTCTGTGCAATTCAGTCAAGTTATTTCATACAAAACTCATTCAACCATGTCTTTATGGACCTTGCTTTGTTCACTGGGGGAGAGTAATAGTGAAACAGAAAGGGGCCTTCTCCAAACTGTTCCCACAAAGTTAGAAGTACAAAATTATCCAAAATGTCTTGGTAATCTGAAGCATTAAGATTTCTCTTCACTGCAACTAAGGGGCCCAGGTCAACCTCAGAAAAACAGTCCCATAGCATTATCCTTTCTCCATTAAACTTTACAGCTAGCAAAATTCAGTCAGACAGGTAACATTCTCCTTACATTTGCCAAACATCTCATCAGACATGAGAGAAGAGAGGAATTGTTCAGCATTCCACAGAACACATTTCCACTGCTCCGGAGTACAGTGGCAGTGTGCTTTACATCATTCCAGCCATAGAAACCCATGCCATGAGGCTCTTGGAACACAGTTTTTCTGCTGATGTTAATGCCAGAGGAGGTTTGGAATTCTGTAGTTACTAAGTGAGCAGAGTGTTGGCGATTTTTACGCACTATATGCCTCAGGTCTCACTGACCCCGCTCTGTAACTTTACATGGTCTACCACTTCTTGGCCGAGTTGCGGTGTCTTCTAAATGCTCTCACTTTTTGCAATATTACCACTTACAGTTCATTGTGAAATATCTAGGAGGGGAGTCACCAGCTGACTAGTTGGAATGGAGGGATCCAGTACCATGCTCGAGTTCAGTGAGCTCTTTAAACGACCCATTCTTTCAGATATATTTGTAAAGGCAGGTTGATTTTATATACCTGTAGCAATGTGACTGAATGAAACTCCTGAATTCAATCATTAAGAGGTGTGGCCCAATACTATTATCCATATAATGTATCAAACTTAATGCTAGATCCATGTTTATTAGATACATGTGGTTTGCAACAAATTTATAAGATTGCTAAGATTTAATAGTGTTTAGGCACTTTAAAAGGGACTCCTGCAGCTCCTCTAGGCTTTGTTTATAGGCTTTGGAAACACTTCTTGCAGATTTCTTTATAAAATCAAGTAGGAGCAAAATGGGTTAAGTAAAAGACTTTGATCTATGTGAGTTGGGTCTATAAGGTCATTCTATACAAAATCAACCAAATATCAAGCTCACACCTGACTCCCTCAGATTTTTTTGTGCAAAAAATATTAGCATATCTAATGAAGACATGCAAAATGATACCTTCATACTATAAAAGCAAAATGTCAGGCACCCTAAGTACATAGGGGTATGTGGAGATTTGCACTTTTGAGCCGTTTTGCCTTCTTAAGTACAGGAGATGGCTACTTGAATTTTTCATGGCTGAGAAACGCATTTGAACTCTTAAAAACCTGCAACCAGATCAATTTTACACCTAGTCCAAGCATCAAAATCTGAATAAATTAATGAACAAATAAATAATACAAACACTAACTTAAATATTTTTTACTTATGCTGTTGCTTATTGCTTGTTGTGACTATTCATAAATAAACTATAAGCTTAAAATTTTGATTTTATTGACTGTAGAAAACCTAGCAGTACAGTAATGAATGTTCGGCCCACACGTAGCCCTCGTCTACAACTCTTTAATGGGCCTTGACTCAGGGAGAGTCTAGCTGCTTCATCTCAGCCACAGGGCTACTGAATATAGAGCAGATTTCAGAACCACAAGTGCCAAAAGTAGCCCAGTGAGAGACTCAGAGTTGGAAGCATGATCTCTGTCTGCTCTCTGATCTTTGACATTTCCTTCCCAGACAGTCCTGCTGTCATCCGAGTGTGAGATTCCTCAGGTGTGCAGTCGCAGGATGACCACGACAGAGTATCATTCACTCTCTCAGCAGAGTGCACAGCTACGCATTAACCTTTGCTTCTTTCATGTGTGTGTCTGTTGCATACTTTATCAACATCTGGGAAGATGCTGCAGAAGATCCATGAAAATACAAATTGAATGGGTCAAGCTTCAACTTGGCCACAAACATAAGATGAGCTGGTACACATCCCACAACTGGCATTACCAAAGCCCAAGTGCTTAAAAGAATGTATATTTGCATAGAGAAGTGGGCTATGCTATGCTATATGCTGTGCACTTTAATCTACAGGCGACCAAGTGCCTGCTCATCCTTTGGTTTAACAGTAATAGTCGGTATTTGTAGCAGCTCAACAGGTATGAAAATGTGAGACAGCAGTCTAGATTTGAGATCCTTTAGTTCTTTTTGTCCTCTTCAATCATCATTTTGTGTTTGTATAAATAAGTACAACATGAATATGACGGTCTGAAAATGTGCACTTTAATTCAATTTTTATCCTGTCGTCAACATTGTTTATTTTGAACAGCTATAAACTTCCATGCTGCACATTATAAAATATATTTGCATTTAATTTGTTTACTTTAAGACGGTAAAGATACACTGTATCAACAAAAGCACTGAGGCACACCTCTTGATTGTGGAATTCAGATGTTTCATTCAGTCCAGTTACCATAGGTGCCACCTAACCATGCAGTCTGCCTTTACAAACATTTATGAAAGAATGGGTTGTTCTAGGACGCCACCATTACAATGAGTTAGTTCGTGATATTTCTTCCCTCCTAGATATTCTATGATCAAATGTAAGTGGCATTATTGAAGAGTGGAAGCATTTAGGAACCACAGCAACTCAGCCACAAAATGGCGAACAAGGTAAAGTTACAGAGCAGAGTTGGTGATTGCTGAGGCAGATGGTGTGTAAAAGTCACCAACACTTTGTTGACTCAGTAACTGCACATATCCAAAACTCATCTGACATTAACATCAACACAACTGTGCAGTGCAAGCTTTATGGAATGGGTTTCCATGACTGAACAGCTGCAGGCAAGCCTTACATCACTAAGCACAATGCCAGGCATCAAATGGAGTGGTGTAATGCATGCTGCCACTGGATTCTGGAGCAGTGGAAACGTGTTCTTTGGAGTGACGACTCATGCTTCTGTCTGGCAGTCTAATGGATAAGTCTGGGTTTGATGAATACCAGGAGAACATTACCTTCCTGACTGCACTGTGCCGACTGTAAAGATTGGAGGAGTGATAATGCTATGGGGTTGTTTTCTGGGGTTGACCTCTGTCCCTTAGTAACACTGAAGGGAAATCTTAATGCTTCAGCTTTCTAATACATTTTGGACCCTTCTATGCTTTAAGTCTTGCAAGAACCATTTGACGAAAGCCCTTTTCAGTTTCACCATGACTGTGCCCCAGTGCACAAAGCAAGTTCCATAGAGGCATGGATTAATTTTGGTGTTGTCTATGGAAGAACCTGTCAATGATCTCAACCCTATTGATCCCCTCTGGGAAATAGAGCAGAGACTGTGAGCCATGCCCTTTCATCCAGCATCAGTATCTGACCTTGCAAATGCTCTTCTGGTTGAATGAACACACAGCAAAATCTTGCCAAAAGCCTTCCCAGAGGAGTGGAAGCTGTTATAGCAGCAAGGGGATGTCATAAACACTCATATAGGTTGCCCATTACTGTTTGTCCATATAGCACTGTCGTATTGGCAGACTGATGGGGAGTAAAATCAGACAGTAAACTGGGGTGCCCCACATTTGGGCCCAATCTGGGCTGCTTATGGCGCTTATGACTCATTTATGCCACACCTTCTACACAGTTGACCTGTAGCTGAATTATACATTAACCAACATACTGTCATGCTGGCTTTTCTACATTAATTACTTTTATCAAAATTCTGAGCTTATAATTAAATAAAAAACAATCAAGACAATTTTTTAACAACCGTTTAAGTAAAAAAGTGTCATTTATTTATTAATTTAAAAATAAAAGTCACCTCATGCTGGTAAATGTCTTTTTTATCTTTTAATAACTCTCTCTCTGGATAAGTTTTAGTCACCGAGTTCATGTTGTGACACTGGGTTCAGTTTATGGTCATCAGATACCGCGCAATCTGCAGATTCAAGTTGTAAATGACAGGGCACTGTTCTTCTGCAACATTATACAAACTGCTCATTGTTCTAGTAGTAACGGAGGCGCTACTACTGAATGCCAAAAAAGAAAAAAAGGCAGCTCAGTTATCCTTCTCCGGGATAGGTGACAGTGCTGCAATATCAGTGCCTCCCGCAGCATCAGCAGCTCGTCCGGACTGCTGCGCTGACTCAACTCCCCTCACCCTGGTTCATCCAAATGACGCTCAATGCATTTGTCGTTTCGCTGCAGTAAAAACATACAGGTCATCTCCTCACTGCAGGATCCACTCCACAGCCTATAACATCCGTCACTTCAGTTGTCATCCCTCCCAATCCCCCTTGATAGGCATGCGCCATCTCCATCCCGACTGCTGGGTGAAAAAGTGGGCAGTTCGGGATTTCATATCTGGCGTCACTTTCTCCAAACTCCCTCCTTTCTCTCCGTCCGCCGGTTCTTGCTCGTACCTGCGCAGAGCATCCAAGAGCCGCTTTCCCCCGACAGGACAGACGCACTGCAGCAAGCTGAGAGCAGCCGACGGAAAATACTTTTTACAGCCAAGAAGTCCAGCCGGCATCAGCTGAAATGCTGCTGAGAAGAATCCGGTAGGCTTTTTCTTTGGGCTGATGTGTTAATGATACGCAGTTGATGCGGTTTGGGTCGCTCCAAAGTTTTTCTGAATTTACTATGTCATGTTAAATTGGGGTGTCATTAAAGGAAATTACCCGCTTTGCCGCTTGATTGCGTTGTTGGTGTTCTCCAAAAGGTCCTGAGATTGTGGACTGTTGTCTCCACAGAAATGTCATTTTGTGTAACCGGCGCCCATAAAAATGGGCTGACTTTTAAAAATGTGCTTAATGTGTGTACCTTTATTTGTCTCTTGCACTGCAGAACCCCCCACTGTTGTGACAGGATTGTGGAGTTCTGGAATGATTTTTGCTGTGTTTTGCACACGTGTGCATCGAAAGCTAAAGGAAAATTCAAGATGAGGGCTATTTTTAAATACACTTACTACCAGTTTGCACTTATCCAAAGCTTTTTTCTTTTTTGTGATCTAGTGCTTTTTCTGGAGTTTCATACCCTATGCTTTCATGTTCCCTGCAGACACTGAAAGCTGCTCTTTGTCTTAAGAGTGTATTTTAAATCTTCACTCTCTGTGGTCCACCTCAGGGCCCAGGCGCATTCCAGTAATGGACAGGTAGAGAGATAGAGGACAAATTGAATCATGAAGTGGAATGTCTGTTTCCTTTCCTCTGTTTGATGGTTTCCTGGCTCTGGTCAGATATGAAAAAATAAAAAGCACTGGTTGTCCTGTAATTTCTCGAGAGAGTAAAATGCTACCATCTTGTAATAGGATGCCAATGAATCGTTGGACCACAACCATCTTCACACTTTTGATCTCAGCTCCACACCTTAAACTTTCGTGACTATCTTGCACAATTGTTACATGTTCACACTGAAATAAAAATCTTTTCGCATACACACAAGCATACAATATACAGACAAAAATATCAGTTACCTTAACATTACATTAACAGAACCATTTATGACATCTCATTCTAACTCCATAGGCACTAATACGGAGTAGGTCCATACTGATGTTGGACAAGAAGGCCTGACTTACAGTCTCTATTTTAGTTCATCCCAGAGGTGTTTGATGGGGTTGAGGTCAGGGTTCTGTGCAGGCTAGTCAAGTTCTTTCACACCAAACTCATCCAACCATGCCTTTATGGACCTTGCTTTGTGCACTGGGACTCAGGCTGGAACAGAAAAGGGCCTTTCCCAAGCTGTTCTCACAAGTTGTAAGCATAGAATTGTCCAAAATGTCTTGGTAAGCTTAAGTATTAACATTTCCCTTCTCTGGAGGAGTAGAGACCAACCCCAGAAAACAACCCCATGACACTATCCCTCCTCCACCAAACTCTACAGTTAGCACAGTGCAGTCAGGCAAGTAATGTCTTGATGCATGCTCAATCATCCAGGTACGTAAAGCCTCAAAAGTTGATTCTGTTCATCTGGACGTAAGGTTTTCCGTGGGAGAAACGTTTCATCACTCATCCAAGTGACTTCTTCAGTCTCAACTGACTGCAGGTTTCCCCAACCTTATAAACAGTACATTAATGGCTAAGGAACTGACCAGCCCATTGTCCCCCAGTGGTGATAGTTTCACTCAGTAGTGATAGTTTCAGTCATTATGCAAATGTACTGTTTATAAGGTTGGGGAAACCTGCAGTCAGTTGAGACTGAAGAAGTCACTTGGATGAGTGATGAAACGTTTCTCCCACGGAAAACCTTACGTCCAGATGAACAGAATCAACTTTTGAGGCTCAGGCAAGTAATGTTCTCTTGGTATTCACCAAACTCAGTCTTCCAGACTCGTCCATCAGACTCCACAGAACACGTTGCCACTGCTCCAGAATCCAGCGTGTTTGTGCTTTACCCCACTCCATCTGACATTTGGCATTGTGTTTGGTGACATGAGTCTTGCATGCAGCTGATTGGCCATGATAATCAATGCCATGAAGCTCCTGGTGCATAGTTTTTGAGTTGATGTTAATGCCAGAGAAGGTTTGGAATTCTGCAGTAATTGAGTCGACAGAATGTTGGCGACTTTTGTGCACTATGTGCCTCAGCACTCAGCAACCCCGTTTTGTAACTTTACATGATCTGCTACTTCATGGCAGAATTACTATAATTCCTGAAGGGTTCCACTTTTTGCCATTTTTTAAACATATACACAGACTCACAAGCTAAAACAACAATTCCAGGCACAGTGATGGCTGGTAAAAGTGTGTCTCATAATCTAGAGACCTGATCCAACTAAACTGATGCACTGTGCACTAAAACTAACTTGACCTGTGTTTGCTTGGTAGAGTGTGTTGGGCCATCTGTTGACATTTAGAGACTTGTATGATGTTGATCCTCAGCTGGTGATGATAGGAGCAGCAGCAGGTTGTTTAGCTAAAGATGTAGTACAGCAATAGTAGTAGTAGTTGTTGTTGTTGTAGAGGATGAGTTGCACTAAGGTGTATAATTAAGTAAATAACAAACCTTGCTTCAGACCTCTGAATTGCTGCCCACATACAAATATTCAAAGTAAATAATCAATCCAATTCAGACTGACTATACAACACAATGTTGCTCCAAAGGTATGAGTAGAAGGTTTAAAATCCCATAAAATAAACTGCAATAAAGTTTGTTTTTTTAATTCCACCTTAACAAAGAGGCCCCATTATGCTTTTCTTTGTTTTCTGTGATAGAGATCCTGTTAAAGTGGTGGATGCTCATATTAGCCACGGCCAAAGTTTCAAATAATGAGGTCATAGCTGTGTAATCCCTGTGAGCCAAAACCTCAGGCTTCAGGCTGCTCTAAACACTCTGTTTCAGACAGTTTTTGTGTCAGGCACATAACTCTGGCTGTGAGCCTAGAAGACCCACCCACCTGGTGTTCAAACCTTCTGTTTGTGAGTGTCAGCCAATTAGAAGAAAGTTGATTTAGGGAAAGGCGCTTGTTTCAGACAGAGGATAAACTGTGGCCCAGTACAAGATAAAATTCAGTCAAAGCTATTTTAGTAGGGTCAGGAATATATTAGGCCTGCTAATATGTTTAATTGCCAGCAATGCACAGATGAGGTCAGACTGCAGGTGTCTAATTCCCCAGGTTTGCTCTGAACAGAGAAAGTGATGATTCTCAGAAAGCAGAGCCCACCTGAGCCTGAAGTCAGAAAAGTGCCTCTTGTGTGTAATAGGCCAGCTGTACAGGCTGTGGTCCATCCATGGATTTACTGAGTCAGGTCTGGGATCAGGTGTTTGTTTTAAACATACTTTGATTCTTTCCCAGACAAACTGGGTGGTGAATCAGCTGGTGGGTGGCTTTTCCAAAGTGGCCATCTTGTCAGGAGACAGACCGCTGATGATGCAGGGAGCCAGAGGTGTGGTGTTGAGTGAATAGTCTGTGCTGATATTCAGTGTGGAGATTTAGGTTGTTTCTCAGCTCATCCACCTCCTTTAACCCTGCCAGGGTTCTCCAAATTATGTAAAGACTGACATTAAGTTTACTTATCATGAGTTGCATACATAATTATTGGTCAGCTTTTTCATGAAGAAGGTTAAAGTGTTTTGTTTTTTTTTTCTGGGTTACATCAGGCAAATGACCTCCATAACAAATGGAGGATTTGCGGAGGTGAATAGCAGCAGGAAGAGAGTCTTGTGTGAGACAGTTATTCTATCACTGTCCAAGGCAACATCCAGCTGCTGACCAAAGATATGTTGAGCAGGATTAGCAAATGAGTTTTATTATTTTGCTGCTGTTTTTAAAATTCCAATATGGACAATTAGTTCTTTTGGTTTAAACATAATAAATAACAAGCATGACCCAAGCATCATGCTAAATGTTAATTACATTAGGATGCAGCTGCAGGACGGCTAATAAAAGTTGTTAATACACAAAAATAAGAAAAATAGCTAAAATAATTCCCTTTTTGAACAGTTTACTTCATGTTGCACTTAATTTTTGTTTTCTTGCAGTCTGAAAGGTAAAATCTAAAATGTGAAAAAAAGGAGGGGAGAAGATCAAAGGTACGGCACTCATGGTAGACAGAAAAATAGCATGGAACAGATTTATACCTTGTAAAACTCAATTACTGTGCATTTTCAGAGACCTCTGTTGTATTTTATCCTGGACATATTACTCCTAAAGCCAGTTTCCACTCAGCAGCGCTTACAGCACATCAGTCAAACAGGCATGTCTGAGCTGGCTAAACTGGGATCAAGAGTCTCTTTCTGTTTTTTGTGTATTGACTCTGATGCAGACTGCAGAGGGTTGTCTTTGCAGCACTGACAGGGATCTTTGCATAAAGTTGATGATACTGATGTGAACCTGATTTCTTGTGTTTTCTTTTCCCCTAACACAAGAATCTGTAGCTGCTTATTCTATTTGTCTGCGCCTGCAGGAGGTTCTGGATTAGTCCTGCTTGTGGATGGAGCATTGGCTGCAGTTTGTGAGCCATAGCTGCAATGGGTGGCATTGATTTCAGCTTGACTTGTCTTCATTGTTACCCTCACTAAAACAAGCAGAACTGCAAAGCTCTTGGTGAAGGCGAGGCCAAAAGACCTCAGTGAAAAATGTGATCTAAAGACGGCACAAAATAACCAGCAGCAACCAGAATTTTCTCCCCTGTCATCAATCTGAATGCACAACCCGATATTTAAACACACTGTCACATTATTCAGTCTGAATCAATGTGAAGGGGCTTAATGTGGCCCTTTCTTTTGTACAAAGCCTGCCCCAGAATGATTCTTAGTGGTTTAAAACTTCCTTCTCCATCCGTGAAAAGAGTGAAAGAAAAGAGAAAAAGCAAGCAAGTGTGCCAGTGCGCTGTCCTTTAATTTTCCCTGAAGCCTTTTGTAAGGGAGTTGGTATGAAGTAAAAGCACAGTGTGCAGCTGTCCTCTTGGCCTGCTACACACTTTTTTGTGAGACGTTTTTTCGTCAAGAATACTAATAGTGAAACCAGCTCTGTGGAGTCCACCCAGCTGGTGAGAAAACAGACAACAATTATTCTACCATCAAAGAAGGTCATTTAATTTGACACAAGTTAGTGAGCTGTGTGTGACGACTAATTACAAAGGATATGTTTAATACGCAGATGCAGAAAAGGTCAACTTTAGTAGTATTACTAAAGTTTACATTTAGAAGACTATCAATTCCTGTGATAATTTGAAATTATTTATCACACCAAGCTCGAAATGGTACTGATGATTGTCTGAGCATGAGGCTCATATTAAGACTGCATATGTATATATAATAAGTGAAACATGCTGCCATAACATCCCTTTTCATTAAAACACACAAAACCTTTTTCTCTGTTTTATATGGATCTCTTTGAGGATTTTTCCACCTTTGCTGATGCCAACAATCCAGTGAAACTCTTGATGAGCAAACATCCCTGAAATAACATGAGCAAAGGAACACCTTTCTTATATTAAGCTGAAGGATCATTTTCATGTTCAAGTGTGATCACACTGGAAAGGGTAAAGAATTCAGTTAAAGAATATACACTAAAAACTGGTGCAGGGTTTTCAAACTTTTATTTGAAGAGTGCCAGATTTATTAATGGGAAAACATCAAAGAGCCAACAGTCCATCCTGAATTTTTTTCTAATCATAAAAGTGACATACATATCTCACAGGGCAAATGTTCTACACAATTTTTATGACACCGCCTTTGACCCTCTGTAAAAGGTTTATCAAGTTTAGAGACTAACAAGGCAACTTTGTTACTTGATTTGGTAAGACCAAGCCAGCTTAGAGGTGCTTTACTTTTTCAGCAAGGTCACTCCCAGTTAGCTTGTTGTATACAATGGCATGTTTTGTCTGATAGTGTCTCTCGAACTCCTTATGCACGGCAATATCTTCTTGGCAAATTAGGCAAATACAGTTGTTTAGGTTTTCAGTGAAAAAATATTGCAGTTTCCATCTCTCCTGGAAGTGGCGCCATAACCATCAACATTCCTCTTTTTTTCCACCAAGTGGCAGAAATTTTCCAGAAGCTTGGAACAGATCACATGGTGCTGCCACCATGAGGCGAAAAGAGAAATTGCATTTTGAACTGGTATGATTTAAGAGTTCGGTTTGACAGTACTGGCGGGCCGTAAGTAATACTTTTGAAGACAGAAGCTACTGGCCACATGAAATCGGACCTTGGACCATGATTAGCCCCCAGGTTGGAATTTGGATGTGTCTAGGTTGGTGTTACTTGTCTATGTAACATCCAGATCAATGCCAAAACTTGGGATTTTCTAGCAGAACACTGCATTGTAATGAGACTAATGTTAATGTTACTTACTTCATCTTTAAGTGTTACAGCTGATCAGTGTATGATAATTTCTTGCATACAAACTACTAAAGTGGTACTCTTAAATTTTAATATGTAGTATAGAATTGGGACTGTTTTACAAAGTGAATAACAAGTCCGGGATTTTTCACCACCCCTCAAGTGGCTTCTAATCTACCAATTTCAGGGAGCAAGATTAAAGGTCTGACATTTAACTCTCTGTGTGTCTGATGAAGGTTTGTCAATTGTTGGTTGAATAATGCATATGAAATGTTAAATATTTGACTGAATAAAAGTGTGAAGAATTGAAGGTAGTATACGATTTAAATATTACAAATAGAATGGCACTAAAAAGGATCTTGATTATATAACCTGTGATGGACACAAAAACTCTTGTCCTATTCTGAAATATCAAAACTGTTTTAATGTTAGTAATAGTTCATATATTAGAGCCAGAAGGCTGCTTTTTAATGATGGTTTAACATTTGCATCTTCATTATGGCCACCTCAGAAGGTTGTGTGAGGTCACTGTGGACATCCTGCCATGCCTGCTGGGTTAATAACAGGGCCAGGCTGGTGACGGAGAGCTGGCAGGATGCCGCTGGGTTGAGACTCCATGTCATTAGCTCCCAGAGGTGATGAATTGCTTGTGGTCAGGAGCCTGTGCTCCCAGCTTCCTTTTGAAAACCCGAGAAGTTGGTCTTTTTGTATGCTTGAGCTGTGAGATACTTAAAAAAAAAAGATTTGTATGACGTGTACTTTAGACAGAGATTCTGCTTCTGAGTTAGTCTTAAAACAAGAAATCTTTCTGACAAAGCTAGCAGTTCAGTTAGTGTTTTTATGTTCTCATTCAGTTGACAGTTTTCTAGGTACGCATAATGAGGACTAATTCTGACTTATATAGCAAGAGGCCTGCAATAAATTATAGTTTTATGAGGGCCATAATGTTCAGTTTTTGTTGAAACAGTTTCAGTGAGGTGTCAAGCCAACTTTATAGTCATTTTGCGAGTGTTGGCATTATGCTGAGACATGTTTTTGATATTTCATAGGATAAAAACTAGACTTGTGGCTCATAGAACATTTTATTCCTGAAATATACTAAAAATTTACCTTCAGCTGCTCCCTTGTATTCTCCCCAAGAGGTCGCCACAGCGGATTAATCTGCATTGGTAATTTGGCAGAGGTTTTATGGCGGATGCTGTTCCTGACACAACCCTCTGTGGTGAGAGGGCTCGTTTCCCCACCTGGAATCAAACCAGGGACCTTTCACTTGTTAGGCAAATGTACACTCACTGGCCACTTTATTAGGTGCACCCATTCAACTGCTCTTGAATGCAAATATCTAAACAGTCAGTCACATGGCAGTAACTCAATGCATTTGCCATATAGGCATGATCAAGATGACCTGCTGAAGTTCAAACTGAGCATCAGAAGAAAGGGGATTTCAGTTTCAAAAGGGGTCGCCACAGTGAATCATCTTTCTCCATCTCACCCCATCCCTTTCATCCTTTTCCCTCATGCCAACCCTCTGCACCTCCTCCTTCAGTACATCCATGAACTTTCTCTGTGGTCATCCTCTTCTCCTCCTGCCTGGCAGCTCCATCATCTGCTTTGGAGACTACACAAGACTTCTTGTGTTGTCCCTCTGATGCACTCATTTCTAATCCTGTCCATCCTGGTCATTCCCATTGAAAATCTCAGCATCTTCAATTCCTCCTGTCTTTTTGTCAGTGCCACCATCTCCAAACCATACATCATAGTAGGCCTCACTACTGTCTTGTAAACCTTCCCTTTTACTCTCACTGCTATTC
>VUQH01004011.1:28263-44148 GCA_015106775.1 Etroplus canarensis | reverse complement strand
TCTTCAATGCTGCCACCTCCAGCTCTGCTTCCTGTCTTTTTGTCAGTGCCACCATCTCCAAACCATACATCATAGTAGGCCTCACTACTGTCTTGTAAACCTTCCCTTTTACTCTCACTGCTATTCTTCTGTCACAAAGCACACCTAACATTCGTCTCCACCCACTCCATCCTGCCAGCACTCTCTTCATC
Source organism: Etroplus canarensis (assembly GCA_015106775.1). Taxonomy (NCBI): domain Eukaryota; kingdom Metazoa; phylum Chordata; class Actinopteri; order Cichliformes; family Cichlidae; genus Etroplus; species Etroplus canarensis. The sequence goes on along the minus strand of VUQH01004011.1, from coordinate 43,957 downwards.
AACTCTCTTGTGCTCTGTCCGTTGCAGTGGATGGTTGACCCCAAGTATTTAAACTCACCCACCTTTACTACCTCTACTCCTTGCATCTTCACCATTCCACCTGCCTCCCTCTCATTTATGCACATGTACTTTGTCTTGCTTCAACTGACTTTCATTCCTCTTTTCTCTAGTGGATACCTCCACCTCTCCAGGCTCCTGTGAACTGGGTCTATAATTCACATGGGCTCACCAAAATTGGACGATAGAAGCTTGGAAAACCATTTTTCTGGTCTGATGAATCTCAAATTCTGCTGAAACATTTGAATGGTAGGGTCAGAATTTGGCGTAAGCATGGATCCATCCTGCCTTGTATGAATGGTGGTGTGTAGTAGTGTGGGGGTATTTTCTTGACAGTTTTTTGGACCCTTAGTAACAATAATTATTGTTGCTGACCATGTCCATCCCTTTATGACCACAGCATACCCAGCCTCAGATGGCTGCCTCCAGCAGCATGCCATGTCACAAAGTTCAAATCATCAAAAACTGGTTTCTTGAACATGTCAGCGAGTTCCCTGTTCTCAAATTGCCTCCACAGTTCTCAATCCAATAGAGCATCTTTGAGATGTGGTGCAGTGGGTGGTTCATCATGGATGTGCAGCCAACAATTCTGCAGCATCTGTTTGATGCTATCATGTCAATATGGACCAAAGTCTCTGAGGAATGTTTCCAGTATCTTGTTGAATCTATACCACAAAGATTTGAGGCAGTTCTAAAGGGAGTCCAACCCAGTAAGGTGTACATATTAAAGTTACCAGTGAGTGTATATCAATCAGACAACATCTAATTTAATTAGTACAATGTGGTTACTTATGTCCTTTACTTTGCCAGTTTACCTATCTGCATTACTGGCATACATATCTTTATTTTGTCCCACCATTTTGGTGCAGACTGAAATGTCAACAATTACTGGGTGGGTCACCAGGGAATTTGATACAGATATTCCTGTTTACAATTATAATTTTTAAAATTCTGACATGTTCGAACTGTAGATTTTGTGGTTAGCATAGATGCTGTCATTAAGAGTATTCACAGTTTTCTAATAAGATATCCTTCAGAAATGAATCTCACAGTTTCATGTCACTTGCTAATTTTTACCCTTTTATTGTGTATACCTGCCTTCAGATTTTTCCCCTCAGTAATATTTATGGTAAAATTAATATCTAAACTATATTTTACAGAAAATAAAGTCAGTGGCTAAGATTCAGGGCATTACAGTTTAACCTTGAGATGGTTTTCGGGCCCTGCTACGTATCTAGATGTGCTACAGGTACTAGAGTAAACCACAGTTGGTGGATGCTGCAGTGACGGTAACACACAGATGGCAGGTTATGGCCTTTAATATTACAGTAAATCAAATTGTGAAATCGATGGAGCGCTTTCTAGATGAGACCAGCTGACCCAACACAGTACATGACCTCCAGTGTCAGAAATCACTCTGCCTATTAAAAGTTAGGCACCTGTGAAATTGAAAACTAGAGTTGAGTGTTCTTTCCTAATTTAGGTTTTGTTAGGTTCAGGTTTGGTTAGGTTTCTTCTTTTGTTTTAAGATGTATTTTAGTTTTTTTTTTAAGATGTTTGTCTTTATCTCTGTAGACATGGGCAGATACTACTACTTCTTTGTGCATCCTGCCATCTCACTATGGCCTTTCCTACCCAAACTCCACCTGCATATGGTATGTCTCTGTTTTATCCTGATCTTTCTTTTGTAAATAGTCATGATTTATAATGTTGCATTAAACACCCTCTATAAACATAAAATACAAAAGAACATAAAGAAATGAGAGCATGATTCACTTTTCTTTTTTTCAGATGAGGAGCAGCACCTCCGTGTGAGCATCCCCAGTTCAGGTCAAATTTTTGCTCCTCTGGGCAGCTCCATCACCATTCCCTGCTTGGTATCTCTGTCCTCCATACCCAGCTCCTCCTCCGCCCCCCCTGTTGTACCGAGGGTTAAGTGGTCAGTCATATCTGGCAGGGTGGAGAAGCAGATCTTGGTGGCACGGGGTAAGAGGGTGAAGGTCAGTGAGGCATACAGAGACCGCGCGGCATTGCTCAACTACACGTCCTTCCCTGATGACATGTCACTATGGCTGGGAGATTTGCGCTCCAGTGACTCGGCTCACTATCGCTGTGAGGTGCAGCAGGGCCTGGAGGATGCCAGCGACCTTGTACAGCTCAAGGTCAAAGGTAACACATCAACCAGTCCCACAGTTTGGGAGAGATTTAACAGAATATTTAGGAATGTTTAGGTGATAATGGCAGTGGCATGACGTGACTTCTACAGAAAGGTAAGCAGAGGCGATTTGTAGTGGCTGTCGTTCGAGGATAAGGTATCCCTAAAAACAGCTTTCAGTGAGTTCAGTAACAACAGGCATACACATTAATTTAAAAAAAGCTAGACTGCTGGTTAAACTCACTGCATTTGTTTAGCCAAGTGGTTTCTCATACATGTTAATATCAAAATGCTGGTGCCGCCTGCACCTGTTCAACTGGTCTATTTTATTAAACTGGTTGACGTACCTTCGCCATCATCCAGGCTTTCATTCCTAACATGATAAAGGAATTATTAAAAGTTTCTTCACATTGTACTCTAACTCCTCCATAGCACACGTGTTGGCCAAGGTGATAAGTAAGAAAAAACTTATATCTGTTGAGATGATAGATCACAGAGTGCTCTTTTTTTCTAATGATAATATAATCCTATGATAATGTCTCCTCTCAGTCTCTCACCAAAAATCAAAGGTTTATCTACAATGTGCAAACAACCAGCAAAAGTTGGTGGCCTCTCACCTTGCCCAGCTCCAGCCTTTATTAATGGAACATGGACATGCCCATGAAAATGAGAGAAACTATAGATTACAGTGTCTTGATATCAAGCAGAGTCAAGCCTGCTTCCAGAGACAATAGCCAACTGATGCCACAAGATGGCAGTAATTTATTGGATGATACAAATGGACAATATGAGATCTGTTATGGGACAGAATACTGTAAGACTTAAGGATAGTGATGCTTTCACTTTGGTAGGCTTTAGGTGAGGTCTGTTTTTGAATTTTACAGAGAGATCACTGCTTCCAATGTTTCTGAAATAAAAATGGTCACTTTTTTTTGCAATAACCACAAACGTGCCTGAAATACTGAAGACATATTCCAATGTTAAAATTCTTCATGTTCTTGTGTTTGGTTGTAGACATCAAGTTACAGTTTAATTATTAATTGTAGTGTGTGATGTTTCAGGGTTGGATATTTTTGCAGTATACTTCAAAGTTTTATTTTTATGGCTGTCATACCTTCGTTTAGGAAACTTCAGTACACAAGCTGGCTTTATTCTTTTACTTACTTTTAAATTAGGATGGTCTGCTTTGTTCAGCAAGTTTTAGTGAGTGGATAATGAAAAGTGATTTTAAGTGTTAGGGACAAAAATTTGGTATGGTAATTTAAATCTTAGTCTCCAATCTAACTAGAATCTGTAGCTACTTGAATATATTGAATATTAAAGCTCAAATTCTCTATTTATTGTCAGCTCTTGAGTAATTTTTTGTATCTAATAATCAGTGGGGGTTATGAGTGTTTTTGAATGTTCTTGTTCTCCTTTTAGTAAAATGTGTCTGTGCAACTTTTGCACATTATTAATTTAAAACTAGGAATTATGTCTGTATTTGTGGGATGTGAATATGTTCATGCTATGTGTGTTTAGGTGTTGTGTTCCACTATAGAGATGCTTTGGGCCGGTATGCCTTTTCCTTCCATCAGGCCCAGAGGGCTTGTGAGGCCATCGGGGCACAAATCGCTACTGCTGACCAGCTGCTTGCAGCTTATTATGACGGATATGAGCAGTGTGATGCAGGCTGGCTCACAGACCAGTCTGTCAGGTATTTTATCACTTCTGTCTTCCTTTCTTATTAAAATACAGAGATCAATAAAGGATATCTTATCTTATCTTACTTAATATGTAATTTTACTTACATTGTCCCAAAATGAAACCTTATATATGTGGTGTGAATGGAAACAACAGATTCGGTGTATTTTTTTTTTTTTTTGACCTCTTGACATGACTTTGCAAACACTGACGTCCTTGTCAGTCAGGCAAAGTTTTAGAGGTCACATCCCTAAAGCTAGAGCCCCATCCCTAAAAACAAAAATTTGGTTAGGGCAGTAAAGATAACTTAAGGTAACATAATAAAAGACCAGGGCTCTGTGGCAGCAATTTTGCAAAATGGCATTCTGAAATATACTTATGTTATAAAAAGTTATATTTGATAACATAATAACATTACAACAACTTTGGCATATCATACTTATCTCAGTAAAATACATCATATTTATGTTCCTCTATAGCGTTACTGCAACACTGGAGAAAAGTCCTCTGGTTATTAGTCTGGTCTAGTTATTATGTGACCATATAGCAAAAGTGTCCCAATTTTACCAGTTCGTAATGCTGCAAACTTACTAAATGATAACCAAATGCAATGTTGGCATGATGAAATGTGTTTGTAGAGTTTCAGATGAGGATGATGATTGTTTCTCTTCTTTCAGGTATCCAATCCAAGTTCCTCGTGAAGGCTGCTATGGAGATATGGATGGGCAACCAGGAGTGAGAAACTATGGGACGATGAATCCAGATGATTTGTTTGATGTGTATTGTTATGTAGAGCAAATTGATGGTATGAATTATAATACTTTTATAATTTCCATAACTAAATACTAGATTTCTATGGCAGTAGGAATTTTGATGCCATTATTTAAGAACCTAATATAATAATTATACATCTACTATTATTTCTCTTAAAATTTGCCAAACAAGAAATGTATTATACATTTGTGTAAGATGTACTAAATGGTACATTTTGCATTTGCAAAAGTACTCTTTGATGGACAACATAAGTAATAATTTTTCTGTTTACCTCTATAGTGTAACAGTATATTTTTTTATTCCTCTACCAAATTTTCATGTCACTTATAGTATACTGATATCTATGACAAGCTAAAATCGGCTAATAATAACAGTCTTGCCAGTGTTTCACCAATTTTTTAAAATAAACATTTACATACAGTTATGAAAAAAAAGTTTTCACTGGAGTCTATGTAGTTCCAAGTACATCCTTACTGCTTCCATTGGAATCAAGAGGATAAGTAGCAGCCAGGTGATGCTGATCAAATGCATTTAATTAACTGATCATCACCCAGTGTGACCACCTGTATAAAAGCATAAGTTTTGGTAGTTTGGTCAGGTTGAGGTTTTGTTAACACAATGCCACAATCTTCTGAGGAGTGGACATCCCAGCAAATTCACCCCAAGGTCAGACCTTGTGATGCTCAGAGAAACTGCAAAAACACCAAGAGCTACCCTCAGACTCTACAGGCCTCAGCTAGAATGTTACAGACTGTGCTTTATGATGGTACAATTGGAAAAAGACTCAGTTGCCAGGAGAAAGCCTCTTATATCTAAAAAGAACATGGCAGTACGGCTTGGGTTTGCAAAGCTGACTCCTAAACAAAGCACAAGATTTCTGGAATAATGCCCCTTGGACAGACGAGATCAAAGTGTGGATGTCTCGGCATTAATGCACAGCGCTATGTTTGGTGAAAACCAAACACAGCATGTTATCACAAACACTTTCATACCAACTGTTAAGCACAGCAGTTGAGGGATGATGATTTGGGTTAGTTGTGCAGCCACCTAGATACTTAGCCACCTAACGCATAGGCAACTTGCAGTCGTTGAGTCAACCAGGAATTTCTCTGTATAACAAAGTATCCTAGAGTCAAATGCAAGGCCATCTGTCTGACAGCTAAAGCTTGATAGAAATTGGGTCATGCAACAGGACAATGATCCCAAACACATCAGCAAATCTACAATAGAATGACCGGAAAACAAAAGAATTAAGAAGTTGCAATGACTCACCCATATTCCAGACCTATGCAGTTTTCACAGAACTGCATAGAGTCCCGTGAAAACTTTCTTTTTCACATAACTGTATATTCATTATTTTAACTTCAAAGAGACATACAGTTTATCACACATGCTGAAAAAGTAAAAACTGAACATATTTTGTGTTTGTAGGAGAGGTGTTCCATGACTCCATCCCGCAACATTTATCATTTGATGAAGCGCAGTCATACTGCAGAGCAGCAAGGGCAGAGCTGGCTACAACAGCACAGTTGTACTTGGCTTGGAGTGAAGGATTGGACCATTGCAGTCCTGGCTGGCTGTCTGATGGCAGCGTGCGCTACCCCATCATAACCCCAAGGGAGCGCTGTGGGGGGCCTCAGGCAGGAGTAAAAACCCTTTACCGCTTCAGCAACCAGACTGGCTTCCCAGAGCCATCCAGCCTTCATGATGTTTATTGTTTCAAAGGTGAAAATGTTGCACCTCAAAATAAAAACAGCTTTTTACTTATTTTACAAAAATTCTATTATGGTTTTCCTTTTTTGCTGTATGCTCATATTAAATATGACAAAGGTTTCAAATGATGAGGTCAGTGTATATGCAAGTAATCCCTGTGAGGCAAAAGCTCATCCTTCAGACTGCTCAAAATGCAAGGTTTCAGACAGTTTTTTCTACTCTTTGATCTATAAAGGGGTATGTATATAAGGTAATATCCTTAATATGGTCACTGTAGGCACACAGCTTGAAATTTGGCTTCAAGGGAAACAAGTTAAAACGTCTTGATTCAGACAAAGGCTGGACTGAAAGTCAATACCAGAGCCCATTATAAAATAAGTAAGGGTTATTTTGAACAATGGCTCATGCAAAGCTGCTCTGGCAGAGCCTAATAATAAAAAATGACATTAGAATAATAGAATATGAATATTTAACTAGCAAATAATGAACTACTTTGTTTCACATGTTTCAGGTTTTATGTTTAATTGGTTGTCTGCCTTCTACAGAAAACAGAAATACTTCCACTGACTCTCCAATGGACTACATGGGCAAAGAACCTGAAGACGTAGGGCACAATTTTATTATTCTCATGGAAAAAGATCAAGAAATTCAACTTAACCAACAAGTGGAGCAGGTGGAGCGAGAGGCTCAAAGTGTTCTGGAGTCTTTACCCTTTTTCTCAAGGCCTTTTACTGAAGAAAACCTAGTTGACACACAACCAACAGTTGTATCAAGCACAACAGAGTCTCCCCTCACCACTATGTCTACACTACACGATCCATTTGACAAAACTTTATCCACTACAAAAATGAGCTACAATTCCCAGGATCCTACAGCAATGGTGAACAGTAATTTCACAGAAACCTACAACTCGCCACAAAACACATCATTTCTTCCCAATGATACAGATTCCCATCAGAACTTGAGCTTCACCTTTCACCAATCTGAACTCATAAGAACCACATTTGAACCTGAGACACAGAACCAGACAGAACCATACACAAACACTGAAGAGAAAACGGAGCCGTCTGAGAAGCTGAAAGACACCAAAGAAACGCAAGAGACCAACCTGAATTTTAACAAGTCAGAAACCAGTTTCAGTGAGACAGACAGCAACTACACTCAGGAGACAAGTTTCTTGGAGGTCACCACTTCGACCCCTGGCCCCATGGTTCAGGTGAAGGTGGAGAAGACAGGTGCAGAAGGTCCTGTACAGATATTTCTTACGACTGAGGCCTCAAAAGAAGAAGGAAAACTTTTCACGGAATTAGCCCAAATAACGCAGTCTACCATGGAGGCACTAACTTCACTGTGGGCCCACTCGGATGGGTCTGGAGATAGTTCTCAAGGTATGTCAAGGTGTATTGTATGTGCATGTCTTACAAAAGATAGAAACGTCTTTTTCTTAAAGGAAAAGCTTTCTTGTCAAGAGTTACAGTACTGTCCAAAAGACTTCAGACACCCTTCATTTCTTTAGATTTTGCTGCCAAGGAATTAGACTTTTTTTACTTTTTTAAAGTGTCCTTTAGCAATAGTTCTCAGGCTTTCTGAAGATCTTTCAAAGTTTTTCTTTGGACAACTGCATCTTTTTCCTGACCATTTTCGGAAGAATGTTTTTTTTTTGTTTATTTTTAACACTGACTGTGAATCATTCATGTGCCTGACACAAGGGCTGAATCAGTTTTGTCTCTACACATAATAGAAAACAAAGAACATAGAAAAAATTGCATCTTTAGGCACTTTTTTACTGCCACCCTGTCACAAAACACACAGGTTGTTCGCATTTCTATAGTTGAACGTGCAAATAATGCCAGTGAAGAAATGACAAGAAATCTTTCCTAAGAGAGTTTAGGCTGTGTTAAAGAATAAAGGTGATCATACCATGTATTGACTTTTAATCTTATTATAATTGTAGAAGTTCTGTTTCTGCCTTGTGTGTCATATTTCAATTTATATTTGCACATTTCTATAAATTTCTGCTCTTATTTTACATTTTCTTAGCAACAGATTAAAAAAAATGATAGGTGGCTCAAGACTTTTGCACAGCACTATAGGTTAGACTGGGATACAAATTTCATACTTTATATCTCAATTGTATAATCTATAGAAAAAATGCACTACTGAAAGGGTAACTAGTTGCTTCTCTTTTTCCAGACTTTTTGTTAAGCTAAGATCAAAGATTGATAGTACTCTTGTTGTTTCTTATCTACCTTTTGTCAAAAACGAAATAAGATTCTGAAAATAATACATCGCTCCAAAAATTTTCTATGTTTTTTTCCAGAGAGCAGCCTTGACACGGGACCTGTCAGTTTCATCTCCACATCAGATTCTTCGATTTCTGGCTTCACCACTCGCCCATCTCTTACTGCTTCAGCCAGTAGCACCCCTCCTGAACCTCCAACTACAGCTTCACATCTGACACCCTTGTCACAGTCACGCCTTTCTGACAAACTGGGCTTGGATATCCCCTCTACAGAGTCACAGCTGTGGGAGTCCTCCATTTCTAAACAGGAGGGAAGTACAAGCTTAGAAATTGAAGACACGCTCAGTATGGAAAATGAGGAAAAAATGGTGCCCACAACAAAAGCTGAAGACCTGCAAGAGTCTGGAGTAAGTTCAGCCATTACTCAGTCTCCAGAAGGCTCAAATACCTCTCGCTCACCTACCAGTTCTTCCATAGCACAATATCAAACATCAGGCTACAGAGTCTATTTGGATAGTGTGACCAGTGCTTATGAAGAGGCAAGTGGTCATGAACTTGATACTGTTATTGGCACCCTTCGGGAAGTCATTAAATTTGCTCCAACCCCTGACAGTGAAGTCACCCAAAATCTAAAAGAGATGGCCAACAATTCTTTCTCTTTGGAAAAAGAAATTAAAATTGCCCCAACCTTTGCTCTTGATAAAGAATCAAACATTTCCTTCAACCTTGAAGAAGAAAATAATGTTTCTCCAACCCTTGTCTTTGAAAAAGCTAACATTTCCTCAGCCTCTGAAAGTGTTGCTCCTACACTTTGGTTTGAAGACAAGGGTAATGTCTCTTTAACTCTTGAAGATGAAGTTGATGTTCCTCCGACTGTTACCCTTGACAAGGACATTAATGAGCCATATATTTCCCCAAACGTTAACTTTGAAGAAAATGCTAACGCTTCCTCAGCCCATGAACGTAATGTTGTCCCAACCTTTGTCTATGAAGAAAAAGCTAACATTTCTGTGACCCTGGAAGAGGAAATTGATGTTTCCCCAATTGCTGTCCTTGAAGAGGAAGTGAATATTACCTCCACCTCTGAAGAACAAACTAGTGTTGCCCCAACCCTAGAAAAAGAAGCTAATCTTTCCCCAAACATTAGCTCTGAAGAAAAGACTAACACATCCTCAACCCTTGAAGGGGAAACCCAGATCATTGTCACTGAAGAAGAAACCAGTGTTTCATCAACCCAGGAGGAAGAGGCTAATGTTTCCCCGACCCTTCTCTTTGAAGAAGAAGCTAAGGTTATCCCGACCCATGTCTTTGAAAAACAGGCAACTGTGTCTTCAGCCCAACATACTTATGTTTCCCCAACCCTGGAAGAGAAAACTGATGCTGACCAAAGCTTTGAGGACTTTACTATCTTTCCTCTAAATTCTCAAACATCAAAGTGGGATCTGCTGACCACCACAACTGGACCCCAGGAGTCTCTAAATGATCTTGAATATAGCCGAAAACCCTCCTCTACAGCAGCTTCAGCTTCTTCCCATGCTACAAAGCCCACAAAGACAACCACTGTCAGCACCACCACACACTGGTCCAGACGCACTTGGAGCCCAACCACCACTGCACCCAAAGTCTTCCACGAGCCAAAGAAGGTGACGCATTTCATACCACCGGTGGATCACAGCCTGGGGGATGTTGAGATTAGTCTCACCCAGCCTCCAACTCTGCTTATCTTGCCCAATGAGAGGGCAGCTGTAGGAAGTAGAGGGAAATCTTCAGGTAATGTCAATGCCACTCTCATCAGCCTAACCGTGCTCTTCCTACTCGACACAGTGATGCACTAAAACTCCTGGTCTGTCCTCTGCCCAACCTACCTTTGCTCCATTTTCTGTAAAACACCCGTCCTGCTTTTCAAATGACTTCCCACGTTTGTTTCACTTGTTGTCTCAGCAAGCCCATTCACCCTTCTGACTCCTCCTGCTTCCCTTCAAACACTCCTTACTGCTCTCCTCGTGACTCCCCACTCTACCCTCCAAGATACTCACATTGGGACAGCTCCCATTTGACATTTGTCCACAGTGCAGTCTTTTTGTGCATGATTTTTTTCCTCGTCTAAAGAATGACTTCTGTGAAGTACTGTAATTACTGGTATGTTTGAAAGAGGGTTTTACTGCTTCTTCTCAGCGATCGTCTGTGAGAGTGATTGCTATAGCTTTGATCATTAGATTTTATTTGCAAATTATCAATCTCTGCACTGAATAGGTGCAAAAAATATTTCCAATACAATAATTTTCCACCTGCTAACTGTCAAATCTCACAGTATCTTTTCCATTGATCGGGGGCTAACTTAATAAGGGACTTGATCGTTCTCTGGAAAGTAGCAATTACATTGAATGTAACAGCACTGACCAATGCAACTGCAGTAATGCTTTATATTTAAGTCTTACCTGTTTTTCTTTCCTCCTTTTTATTGCTGTGTTAGTCACTCTAGCACAAGAAGCACAGATCATCATTATGTTTACAAGCACAGCATATTTTCATTGTTGATTGTCTGAGCGTTAGTATTTAGCAACATGTTCAGATGTACTTTTGTCATTGATATTTTATACTCGAGTCATGGTTTATTGTTTAATCATAATTGTTTAATATTTGTATTGTGTTTTTAGGTCTAATACTGATAAAGGCAACAAATCTATTATAGTTTCATGTCGCACTGCCAGTTGATAAATGTGTTTTTTTCCCCTTTGGTTTCTCTGTTTTAGTTTAAAAACAAACAAACAAAACTACCCTACTTACTGTACAATCATCTCATCGACTTCATGTGTCAGCCATGGCTGATGCATTGTACAGAAGCTCATTTCTGCCAACAAAACAAACAAAAACACCCCATAAAACAATGAACACTTTCATCATTAATTTTTTACTTATTGCCTCATCTTTTTGAATTAAATATTGTTATTATAACTCTATCATGAAAAACTCCATTTTATTTTGTTTGCAGCAACTGGCTTCCATAGAAACTGGCATTATTGAGTCATTAAAAGAACTGGCTGCCATTTTGGACTAAGCTTAAAGAAATATGAGTAAATCTAACATTTATTTAAGGGAAAAGCTGCTTTTAACCTCTTTACATCTACCAGGCCACTTAACTAAACTACTCAAGGTTAGGTTGCAGTTTAGCTACATCCTTAACAAGCATAGTTTCAGAAACTCACAGTTCACCTGTTGTTTCATTTCTGTTTGTGTATGCCAGTAAAAGGTCACTGGAGACCTGGCAGATGTTAAGAAGTTATGCAATATTCACAGTAATTCAGCATATTCAGAGTATCACAAAAATCACAGAAATTAATTTTATTTATTGTAGGACAAAATATACTATATCAACAAAAGTATTGGGCCTCTCCTCTTAATCATTAAATTCAGGTGTTTCATTCAGTCCCATTGCCACAGGTGTGTCAAATCGTGCACCTAGCCATGCAGTCTGGCTTTGCAAACATTTGTGAATGAATGGGTCATTCTAAAGAGCTCACTAAATTCAAGCACGGTACTTTAATAGTGATGCAACAAGCCAGTTGGTGAAATTTCTTCTCTCCTACATATTCCACCATCAACTATAAGTGGTATTATTGGAAAGTGTAAGTGTTTGGGAAATGCAGCAACTTAGCCATGAAGTGGAAGACCATGTAAAGTTACAGAACGGAGGTCTCTGCTGACAGAATACCTTCAGAGCTCCAAACTTCCTTTGTAATTAACATCAGTACAAATACCGTGTAGCAGGAGCTTCATAGCTTGGGTTTCCATAGCAGAGCAGCAGAATGCAAGCTTTGTATCTCCAACCACAATGCCAAACATCAGATGGAGTGGTGTAAAGCATGTTGGCACAGGAGTCTGGAGCAGTGGAAACATCTTCTGTGGAGTGACAGATCACACTTCTCTATCTGGCAGTCTGACTGCGTGTCGGTTTTGGTAAATGCCAGGCAAATGTTGCCTGTCTGAAGAATTGTGCCATGGGGTTGGGTTTTTTTTGGGTTGACCTGGGCCGCTCAGATTGTGTGAAGGGGAATCATAATTCTTTGTGTGGAAGAACTTGACTTTTCTGCATAGAACCCTGACCTCAACTCCATGAAACACCTTTGGTATGAGCTAGAATGGAGATGCCAGGCCCTCTCATCCAAAATCAGTGTCTGACCTCACAAATACTCTTCTGGATTAATGGGAAAAAAATCCCACGGCCACAGTAGCTGCAAAGGAGGGACCAACTTCATATTAATACCTAGAAATTTGGAATGGGATGTCATAAAAGCTCCTGTAGGTGTAATGTGTAGGGATCCCAGTACTTCTGAGTATATAGTGTATTTCACTGTACTCAGTGAAGATGCAGTTCATTATGGCAGATTTGTAAATTCTCACATTGAAACTTGAACCTATTAACAAGCAAGAAGATTGTGGAGAAGACGATTGTGGTGCAGCTTTGTGTGCTGTTCTTTTAGTTCATTTTACACAGCTATTACTAAGGATGATTAAAAAATACACAAAGCATCTGTATCCTCTAACTGTTGCGATATAAAATTTTAAGCTGCACTTTCATTATAAGATATCTTCAAGGATCCAAACTGTCTGCCTTAAAAAAAATATTAGTTCACGTAGAAGCCCTGTAATTAAGCTTTTTTTGGGTGAATAGTAATCTTTATATATTGGACTGTTCTTGGTGATAAAATACTGCAGAGTCTGCAGCTCATAGAGCAGAAAGCGTAGAAACACAATGAGAAAGTCATCACTCATTCAGTAATTGAAAATTACTAACCTATCATTGTAGTTTGACAAAAATGGCTCACAGACAGGACTTGGAACCTAAACACTGAAAAAATTCTGATTATTATAAAGATGATAGTGTCATAGGTAAGACTTGAAAGGTATCTCAGTTGTTTTCCATGCACCATCTGTGATCTGTGTATTCTTCAGCAAAAATGAATGATGTTTTACTTTCAGTACATATGATTCTCATTTGACTTGTGTAAAGCAGTTATTACCTTTCATACACACACACTGACCTATAAAAGGGGTTTCTGAAGATGGCAATATATGAGTGTGGGGATAATAACAGACAACACATAGTTCTTGTTTATAGGGTGTCAAAGGAAGCTAACAAACCAAATCCACTAGTAAAATGTATAATTCCAGCTTGTACACACATGGCTGGATTTTCCCTTCTTCTTACAAATTTAGAAAATTAGAATGAAACTGCTGACATTTTTTTCTTTAGGTAAGGTATCATCTGATAAAAATACAGCCAGAGGCCAAGAGATAGTCCCCACCTACCTCTGCTACCCAGAATTAGATAAGGGGTAAGAAAAGGGATGGGTCAAAGTTTATAATAGCCACCAGCACAAATAGGTTTTATGAATTAACTTTTTTTAATGCTTTTTAGGAAAGAATTACTTCTTGTGTGAACTAAATGTACACTTGTATTTAATCTATTTACTAATTACGGGTAGCAATGGTGAGGGACAGGTTGACAGATGAGGTCAGGCAGGAGTTTCTGTGGACTATGATGTTCACAGATGAAACTGTGATCTATAGTGAGAGTAGGGAGTAGGTGGAAGAGAGCCTGGAGAGGTGGAGGCATGCACTGGAGAGAAGAGGAATAAAAGTAGAAACCAGACAGAATACATATGTGTGTGTGAATATGAGTGAGACAGGTAGGATGGTGAGGATGGAAAGAGTAAAGGTCGTGAATGTGGATAAGTTTAAATACCTAGGGTCAGACATTCAAAACAATGGACAGTGCACAAAAGGAGGTAAAGAAGAAAGTGCAGGGTGGAGTAGATGGAGACGAGTAACAGGGTTGCTTCGTGACAGAAGGATAGCAGAAAGAATAAAAGCGAAGGTTTACAAGAAGTCAGTGAGACCTGCTGTGATATATGATTTGGAGTGCTGGAAGTGGCAGATGCTGAAGATGCTGGGAGTGACCAGGATAGATGGAATTAGAAATGAGTGCATCAGAGGGACAGCTCAGGTTGAGTAGTTTGGAGACAAAGTTAGAGAGTCAAGGTTGAGATGTTTGGACACATGCAGGGGAGAGATAATGAATATGTTGGACAAAGGACTTTAAAGATGGAGCTGTCAGGCAGGAGGAAAAGTGGAAGACCACAAAGAAGGTCCATGGATGAGGAAGACATACAAAGACAGAAAAGGATGCAAGGGATAGGATGAGATGGAATGGAAGAGCCAAAAGAAAATGAGAAAGAATAATTACTGGTTGCAATGCAAATTGGAAATAAATAATTTATTTCACAGGAATAACCCAAGGCCAGCAGTCTTCAACCTGCTTATATAATGATAAAGGTGAAGGGTTTCATTTTGACAAAAACAGACATTTTAATGGAGAGCAGAAGTCCACAAGGTTTGTTCTTATGTCAGTGACTTTAGGAAGGAATGTTGGTGGGTTTTTTCTTAATCGTTTGTTGGCAGCTTAGACCCAATCTAATATCACCACACCAGCAAATCAGAGTAATACTTCCTGGAATGAGTGGTGGGCCCTTTGGAAAGAGAACCATAGGGCCTCTCATTAATGCATCTAATGCATCCACCCTCCACAAGATTTTTTTAAATGGCATATTACTCATGAAGAGAAAAGAGAAGGAATCATCTCAGACATGTCAGAAGAAAACACAAGAGGATCTCATGCAACTGTATAAAGTTTGTTCTCTGCTGCCATCTGTTGGCTCACATGGATCCTGATGTTCTTTTGTTTCTAAATGGGTACTGCTATATGCAACGTTATGTTTACCATTACCTAACTAATGTAAGCATGCAAGTTTAAATCACTGTGTATTTTACAGAGTTGCTTAGACACTAATTATACTTACATATAAAACCAGTCTTTCTTTCAGTGCATGTATAATTTATCATTTATATGTATGCTATCTTTGACTTACAATTTCACCTGCACAGTAATTTGAAGTGGCCCTCTTATTGTGTTGCAGATTCCTGTTTGAATGACCCCTGTCTTAATGGAGGTACCTGTACTGACAGAGGTGGACAGATTGAATGTCTCTGTTTGCCTACCTATGGAGGAG